>JABUQX010047097.1:17500-24236 GCA_015478945.1 Trachelipus rathkii
CTATATATATCTATACTATATATTTGGTATATATTAATGCTTTTTAATTGGTGTTTTTAACATGTAACTTAATATACTTAGTTAGTATATATATTATACTATATGTATTATTATATACCTTAGTTTGCACAATATTTACTAACGATATAATTATATAATTATATCTCTGGTATTTTTATTATACATTATATATATTATATATATAAATTAGTATATATATATTATAATATATATATATAATAACTATATATTATATTAAGGTTATATAATATATATATTATATAGAATACGGTACCAATATTATAATATGGTGGCAAAAATAGTAGATGACTTATAAACAGATGTAATTATATAAATATAATATATATATATAAATGTAACCTAGCTGTAATAGTAGTAGTATTAATATTATATTATTATATATATATATATATATATAATTATAATAATATCCCTTCCTTCTCCTTTTCTTCTCTATCTTCTGTTTGATAACCCAACCTACCTCTCCAAAGTCTTTCCTGTATTTTTCCTTTTTCTCGCCTCTTCTTCTATTCTTTCTTTTTCATTATTAATTTTTCTCATTCTCTTTCTCAATCATTTCTTGTATTTTTTTCTCTTTGTACACTTTTTCTGAAAAATAGTATTCAAAATATGACAAATTTTGAATTTGAATTTACAATAGCTTTCTTATACCAACCAATTAGCCATTTACTAAAATACTGAACCTCGTAAATTAGTGGAACGATCAGATCGGGGTGGATGAAAGGTTTTATGACTTCAGTGTAAGAATGTTAACGATCTACGAACATTATTGATGTTAAATGTGAAGTAGTTTTCTTTTACCTTTCTGAGCAATATAGAAAATTGGAAAAGAAAAAGGAAATTTTATCATAATTTTGAAAAAAATAAATTAATAAAAATTGTTTTCAAAATTTCAAATTGAAGATACCAAAAAATATTAATAAGTAAATTTTTATAAAAATAGTATGCGGTATAATCAGGAAACAATAATTAACTATTTTATTACGTATTTTTTTTTAATTTACTTACTCTTAGTTAAAGTAATAAAATAAGAATCGTGAAGATGTAATGAATATCAGATTTGGAGAATAATGTGAATAATAAAATAAATTGTTAGATAAAAAAAATCTGAAATCAAAATTATGAAGAAATATTAGAAATTTTATAATAGTTTTAAATATTTTATATAACGATAGTTGAAAAATAAAATCATATTATTTTCATTGTTTATAAAGTAAAAATATCAATAATATAAAAACACTATTAATCTTACTAAAAGTCAGGAATTTCAATATTAGTCATAAATTTTGAAAAAAATTTTATTGCAATAAGTAACCAGAAATTCATCGCATTAGTCATGTTTTGGTAAAAAATAAAATGAAAATTAAATTTCCAATTTTTTGCTAAATTATACAATAATCCTAATTTAGTTTATCATTCTTTATTAATTAATATGCTTCTATCATTGCTTGATAACTGATTAAAAGGGTATGACAAAATAAAAATTAAATTTAAACTTTTAAAATGGACTAACTAAAAGTGTTGAAAAAATAAGATAAAATTAAATAAATATTTAAAAATCTATGTATTATAATGAATGTAGATTATATATATATATAATATGATATTGTGCGCTTATATATACTATATCTAATATATATATAATATATAGATAAAGATATATCAAATTCTATACTATTATTTAAGCCTATATATTAATTCTATTATTATCACATATAAACTAAAACAGCTACCTACTAGAAAAGGAATGGTAAACATATGCATGGAAAAGACTATTGGTGGAAGATAAAGAAAAAATGGCCTTCCCTCTGGGGTCGGGAGGAGCGAAACCATGACTGGCGTTGTTCCGACTGGGACGGTACCTGGGACATACCGGAACGCCTTCTTTTTATAAGATCTTGGCCTGAGCCATCTCTAAACCCAAAAATGATAAGCGTTTCTCAGGAACAACTTTCAACAAATCGACCGAGGCCCCTCAAAGGCGATTATCAACAGGTTTTCTAATACGCCTGGTGTTGCTTCCTTCCCCTTCGTTCTGGTAGATTTTAATAAATGTAAAAATAGCAATATACCGGCTACGCAATCTTAATTTGTATATAATAATAAGTTCATTCTATTTATACACATACAATAAATATTTTAGCTGCGGTCTAATGTAGTAATTTACATTTATTAAATCACAGAACGAGGGAACAGGGTGAAAACCTGTTGATATGGCCTTGAAGGGAGCTCGGTCGTTTGAAAGCTGATTCCTGAGAAATCTAACTTTTTTGGAGGTATTTTAGGAGGATGGCATCAAGAGACATACAAATTATATATCAAAAAGACCTACCACATAGCGTACAGTAAAAAAGAGCAGAATGGAGAGAGGCAAAAAATAGAATGATCGAGATGCTGCGAGAGCATCCCTCAAAATCCCCAAAAAGTTAGATCTTCAGGACCAGCTTTTCAAACGACTCGAGCTCCTTCCAAGGCCATATCAACGTTTTCACCTGTTTTTCTCGTTCTGGTGATTTAATAAATGTTAAATACTGCAATAGACCGCAAGTATTTAATTTGTATAGTAATAAAGAATACTTAATTATGTATACACAAGTAATAAAAATATCAATAATCATATTGGTACATTTATTACGATGTCTTACAGAACGAGGGAAGACAAGGGTAGAAAACACATGTGAGATCGCCCAATTGGAAGGGTGCCTCGGTACGTTTGAAAGTTGTTCTGAATCTATCAAATTTATAATGGAGGTTACGAGATGAGTCACTCAGTGCCGGTAGAAAGCGTACTCAGACAGTATTGGTCGTTATCCTTCGTAAGGGTCGGCAACATCATGCTGTGGTTCTGAACACATGCCATAGGGAGGCAATTTTCTTTAGCAGATTACAATAGTTTTTATTTACTATACTTCGTATAGTATATATTATATATATATATTATAATTAGTATATACTTATATTTATATTTTTATATTATATATTAATATATAAATATATATATATATAAATATTATAATATAATTATAAATAAATTTTTGCAGAAATGTTAATTTATTATTTCTTATATATATGAAGCGCATTTGCTCAACTAACTAATTAACTGGATTCTTCAATTGTAAAGATATTAATTTGTTTTCTTTCCAAGACTGGGAACAAGCAGACTGACAGAAAAATTAATTAAAGGGATCACAATTTTCTAGATTTTTTTTAAAATCTGCATAATTAGTTAAATTCATTTACTCATGAGTTTGAAACAAACATATTTGGAATTTTTATTATTATGAGCAATGCAATTATATTTCTTTCAAATCTTGTACGCAGTTAATATATTAATTCAAGGTGAATCTTAATGTAAGAATTAGAGTTAGTAATATTAAGATTTGACAACTATTTTGACCCAGCGGCTGAAATATTAAATTTTTTGTCTCTGAGTAATAAGGTCTGTAAAGGTCAGAACCAGATTTTAATCCTCGCTGGTTTTTCAATACGCCTTTAATTTTTTTCTACAATTTATTTATTCCATAATTTCATTATAATTCATATACGTATGTATTTTTTGTTTTATTTTCACACTAAATTTTATCAATTAAAATAATTAATTTAAATTTGTTCCTGCTTTTTTCGAAATCCTTAATTTAAAATTTACTTTTTTACAATTTTCCGGTAAAATCTAAGAATCCCTTAGAGTTTGAATTGGAACATTTTGGATTTAATTTTCACTTGATTTTTAATCACAATATTTTAGATAAATTCTTTTCTTTTTTCCAATTTCATTTGACTTAGACACTACTCATTAAGACAAAGCAACATTGTCACAAATTGCCAAAAAAAGTGAATCTCTCCCTCCTCCCCGCTCTTCATCCACCCGGACCTTGACCCCGGCCTCCACCTCCCACCCGGTTTTCAAGAGGAAATCTTCTAAAAATGGTAATTGGCGTAACGAAGCCATTACACAATTTTCATTAAAATTTGTCCCATAATTTTGAATACTAAATTTTCTTACCAAAAGTGTAAAAGAGAAAAAAAATAGAAAAGAGAGAATGAGAAAAATTAAAGAAAGAGAAGTAAGAGAAAGAGAGAGAAAAGAAAAGTTTAATGAAAGAGAGATTGAGATTGAGAAAAAGAAATAGAGATAATTGAGATAGGAGAAATTAGATGACAGAAGATATATTATATATATATATATATATATATACTAATTAATAATATATATTTATATAAATATATATTATTATATATATTATATATATATATAATATAATATATATATATATATACTTCTTTTAATATATATTATATATATTATATATATATCATTATGATATATATATATATATAATATCTATATATATATATATATATATATATATATATTATATATATATATATATATATATATATATATACATATATATATACTATATATAATATATATATATATATTATATATATATATATATATATATATATATATATATATAATATATATATATATATATATTATATATATATATATATATTATATATATATATATATATATATATTATATATATATATATATATATATATATATTATAATATATACATTTATATATTATATATATATATATTATATATATATAAGTTAATATATTATATATATAATATAATATATATTATATTATATATATATATAATATATATAGTTAGTTAGAGGCAGAGAGAGAGAGGAGAGAAGAGAGCAGAGATGAGAACGAGAAAATGTGAACAATAAATAGTGAGGATAACCAGAGAAGATATGTGATGAGCACGATATAAAAAGGAGATTAAAAGATATATTTGTTCCCGCTTGATGATAAGTTTGACCCATTCCAATTTTTTGTTATCATTGTTTGTGTGTAGTTAGAAAGAATTTTGGTTGCCACTGTTGCGTGCGTTTGCGAGGGTCTTTTGGGAAGCATGGAATGTGAGTCACTTGTCCTTCAAGTGTTCTATCGTAATTATGTGAATTAAATTCCTTTCATAACTCAGTAGCTGAGAGAGAGAGAGAGAGAGAGAGAGAAGAGAGAGGTAGAAGAGAGAGAGGAGTTAGGAGATACTTTAATAAGACGAGAGAGAAGAGAAGAGAAGATGAGCTGAGTTTCTCTATCTCACTCTCTCTCCTCTCTACATTCTCTTGCCTCTACTCTCTCATCACTGTCTTTGAAAGATTCTCGATAACAGTTCCATCGAGAATAAAAAGCTAGAAAAATGAATTTTTGAAACAGTTGAAGCCTTTGTACAGTAGTTAGGAATATAGTATGATGATTATAATGATGTTTATGAGGATGATAATGAGAATAATAAGTTGATGTATGATGAGTGTGACGATGATGGCTTGATAATGAAGATAAAACAGCTGATGATTACTGATTGTACAAATTAACCAAATATAAGTAATATTAATCTGATTTAGCATCTAAAAATACTAATAAATAACTAAAAAGAGTAGAATAATAAATAATTAACAAAATGATGTTTTCAGATATTTATTTTTAATTTTGTAACGTATAGGTTATGCAAATTTTATTATAATTTTCTTTCAAAATTTTTAAATTTGAATTGTGTTTGTTTTTAATTTTCTAAGATTTATGATTTATACACACATACATCTCTATATTTTGATTTAAATAAATATCTATGATATTTATAATATATCACTTATTATATATATCTATATATATATTATACTTAATATTATATATATATATATATAATATATATATATTATCTAATATATAAATATAATATATATATTCAATATATATATATATTATATTACTATTATATATATAATAATATAACTTTCTCATTTGAGGTTGAGTATATTCATTAATTGTACTTGTATATATGTGATTTTAACAAATTTGCAGAGGAAATTTTTTTCTTAAATATTTTGATTGTCTTTTAATATTTTTAAAAACGGAACTATTGGATTTTTATATTTTTATCTTTCCTACAAATAGAAAGTTGTCATTATCATGTTACTAGAATCTTTTTCAGGTGGGGATTTTTTGATTTTAATTCTCTCAATCCTCCTAAATTTTTAATTTAAAATAAGATAATAATAATATGTGGTTTTAACATTTTAGCCAAATTAGAAATTTATCATTTTATTTATTAATTTTTACTGCCGTTACTTGAGTTTGCAAGAGATCTTATATTATGTGAGGATCATTCTGAACCAAGGAGGCATTTAACTCATTTTAAATTTTTCTATATTCTTTTTTTTTTCCCGTAATGATATAATATTTTTCAATGTTTATGTATGATTAATTTTTTCAACAACATAATAATTTTCACAAATTACAAACTTAAAATGATATTTTAACAAATTGTTTAAAAATTCTAAAATTATTTACATTTTCCAAAAATTAAAATTTATACAACTAATTTTACTCAATTCTCCCTTGTCAACGTATCTTTGCCATTCATTAATTGCAAAGTGTTATGGAGTTTTTCAAAAAAATTTTTGATTCCTCCCTATTTTAGGCGGAAATCTGAAATGATAATTGGCGTAAAGACGCCCGTTACGCATTTCGAATTCTAAGTTTGTCATCAATTTGAAAGTCATTTTAACCGGAATGTATACAATTAGACGTATACAAAAATAAGAGCAGGATAGAGGAAAAGGAATATATTATATATATAATTATATATATATATATAATATAT
>JABUQX010047098.1:10000-12500 GCA_015478945.1 Trachelipus rathkii
AATGGTGATATCATCTGCGTAGATTGCTATGTTTGTGTGGTATGTTTGTAGTTGTGGAAGATCGGCTTTGAATAAGTTGAAGAGGGTGAGGGGGATAGGATTGCTCCATGAGATAATCCGTTTTGATGTTTACTGTACGGGTTTTTCTGTTGTTTGTCTGTATATGAGCTACTCTCCTTGATAGGAAGTTAGATATAGTTTTTTTTTTTAAATTAGTGGGAATGTTTGATTTTATTATAGTGTTTAGGAATTGTGTCAAAAGCTTTGTTGATGTCTATTGCTATAAGTATTGTTTTAAGTGTGGGTTTAAGATTTAAGCCGTTTATTATTGGTTGAAAGATGTTTATGAGGGCTGTTAGGGTTGAGTGACTTTGTTGGAAACCGTGTTAAAACCTTTGTTTAGGGATGTGTTGTGATATATATATATATATATTATATAATATAATATATATATATATACATATATATATATATATATATATATATATATATATATATATATATATATATATATAGTATATATAATATATATATATATATATATATATATTATATATATATATTATATATATATATATATATATATATATATATATATATATATATATATAATATGTCCGTCTCGGTCAGGATTTGTGCTTTTTGATGTCTCTTCCTCCCGCTCCCCGCTAATTATATATATTAGTATTATATATATATGTATTATATATATATATATATATAATATACAATTATCATATATGTAACTATATATATATATATATATATATATATATATATATATATATATAATATTATATATATATATATATTATATATATATATATATATATATATATATATATTATATATAATTATATGTACACTCCATTATAACTTTGTAAAAATTTTAATTTATGTTCGTACTTATGCTAAGATTTGCGCGAGCAAAATTTTAGCATAAGTCGAAATGAAATAATATATAAACCCGTCCTGTTGAGATACTCTTCAGTCAGATAAAGTCAGATAAAATTAACAATAAGAATCAGAAGAAATAAATTCACTAAAGATACTCTCTCCAGAATCCTCCGGCAAGAAGATAAATTTCAGGAAAGGGCTGCGACTTGATTTCGTCACAATTTTCACTAAAACGACAGAGTTAGAGCAATTTGTGGAAAACGCGCTGGCAAAAGGCGTGACTACTTCGCCTCCGAGAGAGAGTAATCTCAACAGAAGGGTACTTTTGTTACTTTTATACTTTCATTGCATATTTTACTTATGTTGAATAAAAACATCATTTCAAATATGGATTTCTAAATTACCATCCTCTTATATAGGGTGCTTGCTCTTAAAATAAGCCACCAACTTAGCAAGTCCTACCGTATATAATTGGTGAACCCGGAGAAGAACACCCAGAACTTCAATCAACGCTTTCTGAAAAACAAACAAAAGAAAAAAAAAACTACAATAATACTAAAATTCTCAATCAGAACACTCGAGGAATGAATCAAGCAAACGAACATTATCGATACCGGACCTTCAATTTTCATTTCTAATTTTGGATTATGGTCTTCACCTTTTCACAACTATCACAGTTTGAGGATTCATCGCTAGACATAGCAAACTTCTCTTCGGCATGGATTTCTTTTCATCATTCAATGTTGGATTATGGGCAGAAACTTATCATTTTGGATTCCACTACGAACTCTGATTCCTTTTCGAATTCTAATGGTTCTGTGACCTCTCCTTTTATGTATGAAGCAAATGTTTTTTCAAATAATTCACCTATATTGCAAACAACTTCACCTCTACATTTACTTCCTTTACCTTATTCACGTTCTTCATCATTTTAAGTTTGGATTATGGCCAGAAATTCATTTTATTCCACTACGAACTTTGATTCCCTTTCGAATTCTAATGGTTCTGTGACCTCTCCTTTTATGTATGAAGAAAGTTTTCAAATAAAGGACCTAAATTTCAGGCAAAGCAACTTCGTCTCTACATATGTCAAGCAATGTTTCTCTTTACTACAGCTTTGAAAACTATTAACGTGCGCATTGATCAAAATCATGGATACATCAGAAACGCCTTATATTGGACCTTTCATTGGATTCAAACGTTTCGATGATGTGGCTTATTTTAACTTGTGAAACTCAATTCTTCCATATCAACGAATATGTATTACATGTTTTGTACTTTTATACATTTAAATTTTTGTATGTTTTTTTAATATCTAAGGATATACCAAATACTGGCTTGTGTTTAAATGCATCCTTTATTTTCTGTTATAATAACATTATTGTATTTTTATGTATTCAATATATTTTGTATATATGCCTTTTAGATCTTCGATGTAACTCATTATGCTCGATCTTGAATATTAATTTACAGTCATACTGTTTTGGTATGTTCTATCTTATGTTTTCGGACATAATTAAATATGTTTTCATTTGAAAGTTTTTTTATGTATGTATTTTCTTTCACTTTACTTATTCTTTTTACCTCATTGACATGTTTTATA
>JABUQX010047098.1:32500-46383 GCA_015478945.1 Trachelipus rathkii
TGTCGTCTGGACCATTATGACCAACCCAACGATCTGGGAGTAAGTCGTTCAACCACCTCGCCCGCATTATGTGACTCCAATGTGGAGGGGCTCCATCTTGCTGCATAAAAAGTTTACCGCTTCATCCTCTAATATTAAAAAGAAGCCATATGAAACATATAGAAATAGGCGACCCCTTTTACGGATGCTTTGGAAAAAGAAAGTCCTGAAAGACACTGCGTCGGGATATGGCGCAGAAATAGTTAACCTTTAATCACGTTCGTGTTCTACAAGTTCATGCGTATTTTCAGACCCAGATACGACATTATGGCATTCACCTTTACCCTGAATAAAGTTGACTCATCCTAAACACTATACGCATCCGTATCATTCGTGCTCGACCTAACATCTGCAAACAGAGCCTAGTCGGCTTAAAGCAGACAAACTGCAAACCGGTATGCGAAACGCATGTGTAAACTTTTCCTTAACACCTTCCACACCGTCGTGTTTTTTGGCACCTTCAGTTCGTGACCTGCTCTCCGAACGGATTTCTTAAGACAATGAAGAAACGAGGCCCTGATACGGACCACATCCTGTACAGTCACTTTGGGACGTCCTGTACTTTTGCCTTTACAAAGACATCCATTAGTTGCAAATTGCCTAATACCATCGGCGAATGTTTTTGCCACATGGAGGATCACATTGGAAGCGTAAACGATACGCACGTTGAATCGTAATTACAGATACACTTAGCAAATTGTAGAACACAGAAGCTTTACGCTCAGGACTCGCCAATGTCAGGTATGTGGCACACGCACTAGAGAAGACTACATCTGAATGCGCGCATGCGCTTATGTCGACCTATCCAGGAACTCGTTCTGGCGCAATTGCATATTCGAAACTTATGCAACTTACCTTCACTTGAATGTATTGAATGAATATGGAATGCGTATTATATTGGCTTATAAATTAAAGCCATTGAAACTGGAAATTCTTTTTTTTTACGGACACCCAGGTATTTAAATATATTAATAGGTATTTACCTTTAAAGGTATTCTTCGCAAGCCTGCAAACAGCATCTGCTTAAGTCAAGCCTAATTAATTGCTGATAAGCTTAATATCATTTTTAATATTGTTAGGGATAATATTATAATAAAAGAAAATTAACAAATTATTACTATTCCTTTACATATTGTGAAAGACGTAACGTTAACGGATTAACGTAACTTCCCTACATTCTGTTACCGATAAACGCATTAATGATTAACTCCTCGTTAATATTTGTAACGATTAAAAATCAACGACGTAACCCGTTTCTCATTAACGTGACAGATATTATATATAATATGTAATATATATAATAATATACATATATAATAGTAATATTATATATATATATATATATAATATTATATATATATATATATATAATATAATATATATAAGATATATATATAATATATATATATAATAAAATAATATATATAGATATTATATAGTATTATATATATATTTATATATAATATAGTATATATATTATATATATATAATATATATGTATATATATACATATATATATATATATTATATATATATAAATATAATATATATATATATATATATATAATATAATATGATATATAAAATATATATAATTATATAATATTATAATAAATATATATATATATATATATATATATAATTATAATAATTAGATATATATATATATATATATAATATTAATATATGTATATATATAAATAATTATTATTATATATATTATATATATATATATACTAATATATATAATAATATATATAAATATATAGATAATATAATATTATATATATATATATATATATTATAATTATAAATATATATATATATATATATATATATATAAATATATATTATAAATATATATATATATAATATAATATAATATATATATATAATATATATATATAGATTCTTTCTTCTTCCACCAACCTTATTCCCAAGATTGGAGTAAGACGCTACAGCATCGAAAAAGAAAAGCAGTTAGGATGAGCTATGACAAAATGTTCGAAAAGAGAAAGCCCAGCTGCTTACCGCCCCCTCTGTACCATTAATTAGTTGAAAGCTCGTTAAAAAAAAAAAACCCAAAGAAAAAAAAAAAAAAAAAAATTTTTTTTTTTCACCCTTAAAAAAAACCTTTTTTTCCCATTTGGGGGGACCCCCCGCGACTCTCACCCTCACTAGTGTGTAAAATCTGTCAATTGTAAGGGTTCATCCATTGCCAGGGTGGGCCACAACCAGCCCCCATACAAAAAAAAACCTCGCCATTCATCTCTATTCATGCACCTTTTATTCTCGCCTCTGCCAAACTTACATTTCTCTCCTTCAGACTATTTGTCACCGAACTCAATCCACATTTCTCTTCGGTCTCCCCCGGTCGGTTCCCAACCACACTCTCCACTATACATCCGCTTAACCAACCGATATCGAATTCTCCTTCCACTGACAAACCATTTTCAAAACTCATTTATTCTCTCAGTACCCGCTGTCTCACACCACACATACTCTCTAATTACGTTCTCCTTCATTTATTAATTCTTTCTCACACCTAGCATGCCCCTAAGATTGTCCATCTGAACACATATTACTTTAGTCTATATTTATTATTCCAGACCATAGTCCCACTACCATAAATTAAACACAGTAACAAACATACCCTCATTTAAGACTCTACCGCACTCAAGAACTTAGCCCTTTACATTTTACCAACCATTTTAATTGCACCAGCAGCCTTCCTGCCATTTTCACAACCTTCCTACTACATTGCATCATCCATTCCCTTCTCACCAACACATACCCTAATATATTTAAACTCAGACACTTGCTCCAGCTGCCACCACTAACATAACTTCACACTGAGACTTACTCACTCACAACCAAACTACTCTATCTACGTTTCTTATCAAACCCCCTCCTTTACATATCTGCACAAATTCTCCTCTACCAATCTTCTCAAACTCTCTTCAGATTTCCACACAGAACCCAAATCATCCGCCATATAATAGGTAGGCGCACCTCCACTCATTCTCCATTTCGTCAATCATCCTAAAACACCATTTACCTGCCATCCCCACTTCGAATTCTTTCATAACCCCATCCAATACAAATTGAATAACCAAGGAGACATAACACAACCCTCTCTCACTCCTATAAATCCTAAACCAATCACTATTGACACCATATTCTAGTACACATGCTTCACTATCTGATACATACTTTGATTCACATTCAAAGTGACTACCACAACACCATACTATTCACTAATACCTGCCATAAAGCTTCCTATTAACTCCTCTATCAGACGCCTGTTGTAAATCCATAAAACCTAAAAATATAATTTATTCTTCTTCTCCCTCATTTTTCAATCATTTGTTTCCATGTAAAATTTGACCACACATCCTCTACCACTCCAAAACACCTTGTCTTCTATCCAATCAGTCCCTTCGCATCGTACGCACTCTTGAGTGCGACCAAAATACCAGACAGTATACCTTCCCTACAACACTCAATAAACTTATTCCCCTATAATTTCTTACAGTTCCCTTTTCTCCCTTACCCTTATATTAAGTTACTATTACCGCTCTCTCCTAGATATCCTTGAACATACCCTTCCAATAAACGCTCTTATGACACAACTTCCAAATCCAGATTCATATCACTCCGCCTCGCCATTCTTGATCATTTCACCGTTAATTTCATCTATACCTGCAGATTTACATTCTTCAACTTTCTCACTCTACCCAATTAACCTCCTCTTACTAACCTCATCCCCAAAATACTATTCCTCATTGCACCATCAAAACCACATACATTCGACTAACACTCATCATCATTACTGTTAATATTGAGCAGATTTTCGAGTTGTTCTTTCCACACTCCCTCTCTACATTCAATTTCATCCATTGTTACAAAAGCACCATCGCCTTATTCTTTTATTCTAAGCTGATTCCTCTTATTCACAATTCTTACTTTCGCGCTTTCTTCCAGAAGATCTTCCTATCCCTTGTATGTCCTCATGTCATCCATCCTGTCCAAAATGTTCATTTTTACCTCTGTTTCTCCTAAGTATGCACCTTGTTGAGTATTTCTTTTTCCTCTTAATTAATCCAAGCATCTTTCCTTTTTTTGAAACTACATCATTTGCTTTATACATTCAACCACGCTTCTCTTTTAACCTTTAACCGCTGTTCATGCACCTTCTCATCATCCACCATGTTTCGCGGTTAACATTCTTACTTCCTACTTAGCACATCCACACACTTCCTTTTGCACTACTAACAATTGCTTCCTCATTTGCCCCCAGATTTGTTCAGTTCAACTTGTTCACATTCAACCGAATTACTAGCGAGCGCTCTTACATACTTTCCTTATTACCTTCACTTTAACTTCTCACTCTTAATGTTTTACCTACTTCCTTAGTTTGTTCGTAATCACCTTCCTCGTCCATTCCAAGCCCCATGCTTAACTTTTAATTTGTTACAGTGTAGAACAACATAGATGATCTCTGATAATTCCCATTCTCTAAACCCCCTCAACTGATTTTGGTTTACCACTTCCAACACATACTTCAAATCTCCTTCTTCACCAATCACAAAATTTCAATCCAACTTTTCACTCGTTACCATCTTCTACCTACACCACTTTAGTATTACTTATGTGGATACTCTTGTGTTTAAAGAAAGTATTACTTACACACATACCTCTCTCTTCACAGAAATCAATCACCTTCCCTACCATTTTGTCATTTTCTCCCGCCACCCCAAACCCACCTGTTATACCATCCCTTTTATTGATCACCTATCTCAACCATTTCAGGTCCCTCACCCAACACATTCAATCTGAAGCTCTTACTCACCCTAGTCCGACATCATTCAGATGGTTTGTATCCAAAAAATCTTACTCTACTTCAAACTGTTTTTCCCTCAGATGACCATACTTCACAAACCACATATAATACTTTGACCTTTCAAACTTTAAATTTAACCATTAGAATTCTAGGAATCACACACACAAAGTCTACCACAGCTCGCCACAAGCCACTCATCAAAATTGCAACCCTTCTCTCCCTCTCTCATTCTCTTCCACACCAGCACGGCACACATTTCCACTACCCACCACCAACTTATTTCACCCTTTTCTTCCATCGTTGTTTCAGTCACAGCGAGCAAATCAATACTTGTGTCCCTTCAAATACATCCATACACCTCCTCCTTTTCTCCTGCAACATTTATCCCTCTGACATTCCATGTACCAATATGATTCATACAATTTCGCCAAAATTTAGAATGTGTCTTTATACAATTTTTTTTTTTAAGCGACACGACCATCTCCGAGCATGCATCAGCATCCTAGCAAGAATAGTTACGTGGCCCAGCCAACCAACTACCCACCGCCCCTTAGTCGACTTTTACGACACGCAGAAATACGCATGTGGGTAAATTCTTTCTCCCCCGCACACAGGGATATGAGTAGTAGATTCGTAAAGTTATCTAGAAAGTGGGTATTATCTAATCATTCTATATGAATGTGATAAATGGTGCGTTTAATAGTGGCCTTGGAGGATGATGTGTGTGAAGAATTGATTGAAACGCAAAAGAGAAAGACCACCATTAAAAAAGTAGCGTAATTCATCGCTTCGAGTATGCGATGTACCTCCCTCTTTATCATGTATAATAATAAATATATATATATATATATATTAATATATAATATATATATATAATATAATATATATATATATATATATATAATATATATAATAGTATTATTATATATATATAAATATTTCAGAGCGACACCTACACATTCGTGCCGCCTCCTCTTAGCACGATATTATTATAGAAACGATCATCTTCGCTCAAATTTCGTAAAGTTACATAAAATTCTCTTTTTTGTGAGCACTATGTCATTTGAAAGAATACATTACATTGCATAAATAAAAGAGATTATGTAAAAATTTAAACAAAAAGTGTAAGAATCATCGCCAAGTGAATAATGCATTTTCAATCAATTGATTAAATGTGACTTGCTCATGTTTGTCCAAAAAGCGGCGAGAAAAGTTTAAGACAGGTACAATAGCATATTCCGTGAATTCAAATTTTTTCAAATTTTTTTTTTTTTTCCCTACTAGAAATCTAATTTATATGTTTGTGTTTATTTAAAAAAAAAAAATTGATAATAAACATTACTTGTCTTAATGCCAACATTGGTAAAATAATTAATATTTTTAAAGTTCTAATATCTGAATTTGAAAGAAAATCAATGTCCTCGACATTTTTATAAGCTAAAGAAAACTGTAAAATAGGGATAACTCAAATATCTAATGTGAATAATATTTTGTATATCTGTTAATAAAATATATAAATATAATATATATATAATATATATATAATATATTATATATAATATATATATATATAGAATATATATATATATAATATATATATTATTATATATATATATTAATATATAATTATATAATATAATATATATAATATATATATATGATATATTAATATATATTATATACATATATATATATATATATTTATATATAATATATAATATATATATTATATATCAATATAATATATCAGTAATAATATATATAATATAATATAATATATATATAATATATATATACATATATAAAATAATATATATATATAATATATATATATATAAATATATTATATATATATACTATAATATATATATATAATATTATATATAATATACAATATATATATATATAATATATATATAATATATATATATATATATATATATATATATATATATATATATATATAGTATATGATATATATATATATATATATATTACAGTGTCACCACCCACTCACGGCAACTCCTATATCAAGGAGGGGTGTTGCACGCCTCAGAAGTACACAACTAACGCAAATTACCAGTATGAGCAAACAACCAGCTTGAAGTTAGGAAATAAACTTCGCAGTAAACACAGAAGATGCAAGAGAATCACCAGAAGAAGTGCTGGAAGAATGAAAGCACCCGCAGCCGAACTAGCCTGGATTGCCAAATCCCAACTACAAAAACTCATCGCAGACCACTATCCATCCCCTTTAGACACTCTGAGGACGTACGTAAACCGAGAGCGTACCGCGAGTGACAAGTTCCCCTCGAGCACCTCGCTCGGTACCTATAGAAAAGGAAAATACCAACATCACGCCGCAAAGATAGAGGGTCAATGAAGTAGAAAGTTACAGAACAGTTATAAGGCTTTTGTCCTTACTTCGACCCTTATCCAAAAGCCGCGTGAAACCAGGAGCCCCCCAGATATGAGAGCAGGTACTCCATACAATGGTGGATGAGCCCTGTATAGCTGAAGCAACTGATGAAGAGAAAAAAGTTCGCAGTCTAAAACAGAACCCCCAGTTCGGTGAGGACCACCCTTAGCAACGGTGTGATGTGAGGTTTCAAACATTTTTTATGTTGTATGTTAAGGCCCAAGGATGTTTATATTGTCAACAGGAGAGACGAGGAAACCGTCGAAAGAGATTTAAGAAAGTTGGTAACTGTTTTCTTTAAAGAGAAGATTGTTAGAAGTGGTTTTTAAAGAAATTAAATTTCACAATTTGAGACGACCCCACCCGGAAAATCTATCCAGATCAGCGAGAATAGAAAATCGAATAAGATTAGGACGAGAGCCAATCTAAGGTAAAAGTTAAGAGGGAGGAGAATTGAGATAAGTTGAAGAATGATAGGTCGAGTCATCGATACGATGGGATAGAGGTAGATGGCCAGCGTGAGAAGCATCTATTAATGAAATAGTAAGAATAATAGTAGGAGATAAGACAGAACCCTGGAACACCACAATTAACAGAAAAAAGAAGAAGAATCGCCCCGCGAACAAAGCAGCCGACAGAGCACTTGAGACAGAAAACCGAGAATAGGTAAAGCAAAGTGAAGGGAGGAAATCCCAAAGGAGTTGGGCTTGTATGCTAGCGAGTGACGCGTCCGTACTCCGGCTTCAATATGCTTGACTATGTCATAGCAGCCACCACACGACAGTCTCACCGTATTCCCTAAGGGCGAAAACATAAAACTAGTAAGATGGAAAGAGTATTAATTCGCAGTAACCTTCGAGCGCCGAAGCCATATTGGCGATCGGAAAGAACCTCACATAGCCATTAATTATAGAGATTCCAAGACTAAGAAATGACGAGTTGAGAAAGGTTGTCAAAGATCCAGATGAAACTACAAGTGATAGCTAGTAGGGCATATTGTAGAAGAGTCAGAGCGGCCTTACCTTTTTTTTTCCGGAAGACGGGACATGTTGCGTGGCGTGCGCCAGATAAAAAACACTGAGGGAAATGGTAAGTAAATTAATAATAGACAGAAAGAAATAAGAGTAGGTTAGATGTACGTACAATCTTGCCTTCCCCCCAATCGTGAGAATCATTCTCCCAATATATATGAGTGTAACTTTGAACGAGGGCGCGTCACACGAAGCACACTCCCTCATAAAACTCGGAGGAATTTCCATTCCTCCGGACTACCCCCGCCTTCCTAACGTCGAGATTTCAGAGCCCATGCACCCGCTATCGAATGTAATCACAGGCAAAGATAGGACCACCTGAGAGGAGAAGGGAGGATGGAGGAAGCCAAATCTCCAGGGTTAGTTAAGAGGAAAATAGGAGCCAAGCATTTCCTTTTCATTGAGAATTCGCACAAACCATCAGACGAATAAGAAGAAAGACAATTTACAGAAGTTTGTTAGAGATGTTTTTGCAAAGGTCAGAAAGATTTGTCAGAAGGAGAACCAAGGAGGTTAGCACAACCTTTCGTTGATAAATAAGTTATATATATATAAAATAATAATATATATATAATATATATATATATAATATATATAATCATATTTTATATATAAAATATATAGAGAGAGAGAGAGAGAGATGAATGAGATGCATCCGATGGGCGGAGAAGGAAAGAGAGTGAGAAGAGAACCGAAGTAGTAAAAAGTTACTTAAGTTGCTACTATAATAGATATATATAATATATATATATATATATATATATAAATATATATATATATATATATTATATATATTATATAATATTATACTAGATAATAATATATATATATATATATAATATATATATATAATATTATATATATATATATATACTATATATATAATATAAAATATAAATTATTATAATATATTAATAAATAATATATATATATAATATTATATATAATATATTAATAAATATATATCTATATAATAATATATATAATATATAGTATATATAATGTTTAAACTTTTCATTTATAAAAATAATTAATTCTATATAAATATATTTCAAGTATTTTTTACATTCATATTATTGCATATATATATAGTAATAATATAATATATATATATCAAAGGTAATGCAACGAAGTATCACAATCCTCGTTAGGGAATGAACACTCGAAGTATCGGCATCCCGGCTTCGAAGTTACAAAGTTTACTTTGCCCAAAAACAATATATATTTAAATCTCAAACATGAAATATTATAGCATTGCGAGAAACGGCAACCACACAAAAAGATGGCGTGTCAGTCACAAGAGATATTTTCAAAATTATTTTATTATGTTAATTAGTTACTGACACAGAAAAACCGAAAATAATTTAATTTGGTGTTAAAAAAATATAAAATAATAAAAAAAAATAAAAATAGAATATAAAATATATGAATATATATATAGTAATATATAAAAAAAAATAAAAAATATTACTTATTTTTAATAATCTATATATGATATATATATATAATATATATATAAATTATATAAATTAAAACTATATATATATATATATATATAGTTAATATAAAGTAATATAATAATATATATATTATATATATATATGACTATATAATATATATATAGTATATATTATTATATAGTAGTATACATATCAATACATATATACTAATATATTATATTAATTATAATATATATATATAATATATAAATAATATAATAGTATATATAATATATATATATATATAGATATATATATAATATATTATATATATAAATGGTATAACTAGATATATATATAATATATTATATATATACTTATATATATATAATATATAACGTATATATATAATATATAGATGGATAGTATATATATATATATATATATATATATAATGCATATAATATAATATATACTATATAATATATAATAGTATAAATATATATAATATATAATATTATTATAAATATAAATATATATACTTTGCATATAATGCCCCCCGAATCACCATATATAATATAGTATATATAATATATATTATATATAATATAAATATATATAATAATATATATATATTAATATATATATATAATATATATATAAAATAGATATATATATAATAATATTATATAATATAAATATATATATATATATATAAATAATATATATATAAATATATATATAATAATAATATATATATATATATATAAATATAATAAATATATAATATATATATATAATATAATAAATATATATATAAATATAATATTTAGAATATATAATATTTTAAATAATATAACAATAAAATTAATAATAAATAATATATATATATATCACTAAAGTATATCAAGCACTTATTTACTGTGGCGGCCTAACATAGTCACTCAGGTATGATCCTCGTTATATCAAATAGATAATCTATATTTATATATATATATATTATATAATAGATATATATATTATCTTTTTGTGTTTTATTATATTTAATATTTGTTGTTTAATTTGATTTTTAATATTACAGGGTGATACTTTAAATTCTTAACGCCTTGGGGGAAAATTCAGCCTCTGAATAGAGCTGAACACTTGGTGAATAACATATATAAGCTTTATTAAAAAACTATCTTTTTAAAGCTTTAAATTTTTTAACATGAGCAACTGATTCCTAAGTTGCCAACTTGTTCAAAGATTATAACTACCTTAAAGTTATTATCTATACCATTATATATAGTTAAAATGCGATATATATATATTAATTAAGAGATATAAAAATATATATATAGGTATATTTATATATATATAAAAAATTAATATATATTTTTATAATATATAATAATATATATGTATTATATATAATTATATTAATAATTATATATCTATATATAACCTAATATATATATATATATAAAATTAGCATAAATATATATATAAAATAGCTTATATATATATAAGCCAAAATTACGTTAGGGAATCCTTGTTCCTATATAAGTATATGTACTATATAAATATAATATTATTATATATATCCAATATATATAATATAATGATTATATATATAGATATTTAATAATATATAGGGCCCACTTATAATATATATACGTAAACGCTACATGTTATATTACTTTTATTATTATATATGATATATATATATATATATATAGAGATTGATATATAATATTATTATATAATATTAAATAATATATATGTATATAATGTATATTATATACCTATATATAATATATATATCGTATAAATACTAAAATATAATATAATATATATATAGTATATTAATATCGTTTATATATAAATATCCCATATTAGATATATATATTAATAAATATTTAATTATAATTATATTAATATATTATAATATATATACATATATTTATTATTATAATTGCCTAATTAATTAGATTGTTATAATTTAATTATTATTAATTTTATATAAATATAATATAGTATTATATAATAATATTATATTATTACATTATAGATTAAATATATATATTATAATATAATATAGTAGATAATAATGTGAATAAATATAATAGCAATGTATGTGATATACTGTGTGATTAATATATATATAATATATATAATATGATTATATATAGTAATATTAAATATATTTTTCAAATTAATATGAATATATGATATTTAAGTAATATATAATTATAAGTATATATAAGATTATTATTATATTAATATTACTTATATATATAATATAATAATAGTAACCTATACTTATAGAGTAGTATATATTATAAATATTATGAGTTATATAAGATATTGAATGATATATAAGAGATATTATCAAAACTGATTTTTTTATGCGAGTCACTAATTTACATCGACACTGCTAGCTCGAACTTAGATCAAAGTCTGCAGAAAAAACAAAAGCACTAAATACACAATGAAGGAGAGGGTAAACAAAGGAGGAAAAATCTTTTTTTTTTTTTATTATTTTAAAACGTACTTTATCATTACGGCATTCCCCCACATATTACGAGTGAAAGAGAAAATTATCCCATTCAAAGACCCTATTAATTTCCAAGTCGTAACGATGTTATTTTCTATCATTACACTCAAATAAAAAATGATTAGCTGCTTTTATATCCTGTAAATCATAGCTGAGGTATAAAGCAATGGCCTCTTCCCAACATGATGATACAAACAACACTTGTCAATTATCATCTACCAAAGTGGAAAAAGAATGTGATTATGCCCCGCTCAACCACAACGCACCTTATTAGCTTTGACGTCATTTTAAATCTCTTCACCTAAATGTACCCCGTTGATTATCATATGAAGTGTTTTACAGTTTTCTGTCACCTGATATAAGTTGAGTTTATTCTCCTTATGTATAATTGTTCTTCGTTCAGAACATTATATCTATTGCAGTTGTGATTAAAGATTGTTGAGTACAAAACAAAAATTATACCTTTCCATAATAAGAATAATAATTTTTTTCAGACAGATCTCCGTGAGCTTAGTTAATGGAGTAGCGAATAGTGTTTTATAGAGCCTCCATTTTGTCCTGTATATACATTATATATAGATGTTTTTTATTTTTAGAAAGTCTAATGTCATCTTCGACTTCCAGTGCTCGTATTCAGGGATGCCGTGCTACATTATCGAATTTGGTTATATCCTTATGTCTAGTAGATCGACCATCTACATTAATTATTTTATTAATTATGATATTAACCTGATAGTTAATACATATATATGTAGATATACGTGATATATTAACATCCCCGTGCATCCGTGATCATCACTGACATTAATGCGTAAATTACATACTACGTCACATTCATATATTATTATTCAGACTATCTCGAGCTATCGCAACCTCTATCCGTACATTAAGTAAATCTTTATTTTGTAGTAGATACGGTATAGTGATATTCTTATCACATATATATATGGAATTATTATGAGAAAGAAACGTTGTGTAATATGCAGCTAGGACTCTTTCTTTTTATATATATATATGAAGATTGTAAATATATTTATTTATTCTTCTCTAAATATAAAATATATATAGGTATATATAATATATATTATATATTATAGTGAGGTAGTATACTACTTAGGTTTGACTGATTCATATACATTATTAGAAAAAATACACCAATCTATACAAAAGAAATATACACAAATCTAAATCATGATAATAATATTTTATACCTATGATGTCACCCTATATAGGGATAATTTATAATGAATTTATAGAGGCATAATTGATATTTAAATATCATTTATCAAATTTATATTTATTATACAACTTTTATTAACAATGGTATCTATACATATCTAGGAATAAGGGCATACACACACTCACACTCTCACTACTTATCTTAAATAATAAGCTTGAGATCTTCTATGTCGAGAAGAGTACAAGTTACATCCATGTAATAATAATTATCATGAATATATATTCTACACTATCTAGACAACCAAGTATCGATCAACTCGAGATAGCACCATATATTAATATATATATACTACATATATATATATATATCCAAATTATATCTATATCCTCCCTGGTT
>JABUQX010047099.1:0-2500 GCA_015478945.1 Trachelipus rathkii
CGGTATAGCACGTTTTCGATCGTTTGGGTGTTTTAACCCAAACGCATTTATCGTGAAACGCACCGTTTTCGTGCGCCCTTCAGTGGGTTGAAAAGCCCCGTTTACCACGTCCTTTTGATGCACGAGAGAATAAATATAAGTACATAGAAGATGGCTTGAATCGCGGAAGAAAGGATGGATATTCAGATCGTTGGTTAAGAGGATGCATAGCGGTGAGTGTGTTGGGGATCTGACTGGCTTTGGAAGACTGAAAAGAAATTAAGTTAGATAGTAAGGAATGCCTGGGAGAGAATGTGAAAGGGTTTGGCGGGGGGCGAGGCATTTATATGGAATGAATGGAAAGTTTGGCGAGGGGATTATGGTTGTGCTCTGGCCAATGGATGAACGCTGGTATTGACGGGATATACCATAGTGAGGTGCGTCGCGAATTGTGACTCTGAGGTGGACGGTTACTCTGACCAGCAGAGTTCACCTAGGAAGCAAAGGCGGTGGTAGGCTGGGCTTTCTTTTCGACATACGTCATATTCTTCAACTACTTTTATGTTTCCAGTATATGTCTTTTTAGTCTTGGGAAGGTGATATTATCATCATAGATTGATTTATTTGTTCTCTTGGAGCATGATGTGTTTAATGTTATGCACATTAAATTGAAAGGTGATGATGATGATGTATGGTGTCTTCAGGCAAAGAGATGGTAGGCTGTACGAAGATGAGGTTTGATGGAAGTTCATGGGGAGGTTCTACAACGCTACAACTGAGAGCGTAAATATGTGGAGAAGACGACTATGTCGTCTGGTAGTAGGAGTGTTTGTGGTTTCTTGTATTACATTTATTTATTTCAGGTAACAATCCTATGTATATTATCCGTATCCTTAAATGTAAATGTAAATGTAGCCCCTCCCTCTGGATAAATACCCGTGTATCATCCTTGGTAGTTTAGGTCTGGGTGCGCACCATAGGTCTGGCTAGTACACAGGGTAGTAGGGTGCGATTCATAGGTGTGGTGTGGCTAAGTATAGTATAGTATACAATATTTATGTATATAATAAAAATAGGTACCTTCTGGCTACCTAGGAACAAGAGTATTATTTTGGTTCATAAGTAAAATTCTCTCAACATCTCAATGTCAGAAAGGATCATCAGGGTGATTCAAGTTTGTTTTGTGTTTGGTGGTACGTTAGGCTACTATTGGGCATTTACTCAATGATGATAATTATATTTACAAGCCAGATGTTCGTTTTATTTAATTATTAATCTTGGGTTTGTTTGTAAATACACTATTCATATTTCTTTTATGAACAAAATTAAAAATAAAAATTTATTATTATGTTATTATTATTATTATTATTATTTATGAATTTAATACTTCAAAAATATCTGGCTGGATAATTTACAATATTTTTACAATAATGAAAAAGATGGATGATAGTCGGTTGGTTAAATGGATGTACAGAGGTGTATATTGGAATCGACTGACTGGGAGACCAAAGAAAACGTGTATTGAGTCGGTAAAGGAGTGTCTGAAGGAAAGGAATGTGAATTTGGTAGAAGCGAGAAGAATGATGCATAATACGAGTTAATGGCGGAGTTTTGTGAATGGTATATTTGTGGGTCTGGCCTAGGGGGGTGAACTCTAGCATTGATGAGATACCACAATGGGGTCCAAAGTGTGTTGTGAAAACCTATTGTGAATTTTTGACTGTAATGGGCTCGCACTTAAGTGTATGAAGAGAGGGTGTAGGGCCCCCCCCCTACACCCTCTCCTCATACGCTTTCGACTTACGTCATATCCTTCTACTTGACTAGTCTGTTTCCAGTGCATGTTGAACACCCTACCCACAATCCGGGTTTCAAATTGGAAAATAAAGAAAGAAAAAAAAGAAATGAAAATAACTTGAAAATAACACTTTAAATATTTTTTTCAAAATCATATTCATAATTTCCTAATATATAGTTAACTACATAAATTGTGCATACCTGAGAATTATCAATATAAATAATTAATGCTTCTGAAGAGTCCAAGATTGATGAGAAATAATTTCCATTTAAAACACAGAAGTAAGTTTTGGCTGTGTAATATTTATTTTCAATATGCCACTCATATCTCTTTATATTATCAACAACTTCAAAATCTGGGGGAGGGCTATCCAATATGCCTAAAAATATGAAAAAACAAATAGAATATAAAATTCAAACAATTAAAATTTATATTTTCATAACAGTTAATATATATATATAAATATTTATATATATATACATAAATATATATATATATATATATATATATATATATATATATATATATATATATATATATATATATATATATATATATATATATATACCATTATATATATATATATATATATATATATATATATATATATATATATATATATATATATATATATATATATATATATATATATATATATATATATATATATATATATATATATATATATATATACTATATATATATATATATTAAGATAAATAT
>JABUQX010047099.1:7500-28853 GCA_015478945.1 Trachelipus rathkii
GGTAAATTTGATTCACTTGCTATGACTGAAAGAAAGATGAAAGGAAGCAGTGAAGATGAGTGATGAAATGTATATGAGAGGATTGAAGAGGAATGAGCATAGAGAAGGAGTTGTGATGTAGAGGGGGACCCTTAACATGTTCTCCACCACAGTTTAGAGTATGGTGATATCACCTTACTCTAAACTGTTGATGAAATGGTTTCATGACCCTCATATGAATTATTATATCTAGCTTTATATTCATTACGTAATTTTTTTAATATATTTTATTTTTTTTTTAAAATAAATGCAGTCATATTTTCTAGTGAAGAACATTGAACAAAGTTAATATCTACCTTTATTATAGTATTCTTATCCAAAAAGTTTATTAAAGTTAAAGGTATAACTATAAGGAATAAATATAGTAATAAAATATGTCAAAGGCTTTATAAAAAATATAAAAAGAAGGAAAAAAGAAAGAAAAAAAGTAAATTATCATTAAATTAGTTCAGAGGAGGAACAAAAAAAATAAAAATAAAATAATCAAATTACCGTACTTCAGGTAGGTAGAGATAGGGTAATATCCCATAAAACTAATGAATATTGTTATATGATGGATGGATAAAAAAGAATAGAATTGTAAAGTAAAAGAATATATATACGGTATATATATATATATAATATAATATATATAAAATATATAATAATATATTATAATAATATTTATTATATATATATATATAAGATAATATATTATGTATATATATATATATTGTGATGGGTATATATATGATTTTCATCGTCATTCGTCATCGTCAAAATTTCATCAACTGCTTGGCATATTTTTTTTTATCAATCGTCATCGTCATAGGCAATTTCTGCGATTATTTTTAATTGAACAAATGTATAAGAATTTTGGATAATATTAAAACTCAATATATATATATATAAAGCATATTTTTTTAAAATCATATATATATCTATATATACTATATATATATATATACTAATTACTATTATATATAATATATATATTATAATATATATATATCATATATTAATATAATATATATATTATATATATACCCATTTGCATAAGGTATGTATGACATTCCAGTTCCTAATGGTTCCGCCTTTCTTTTCTGCGTTCATATCCACACTCATCCCTCCAGAACATCTTAGAGACACATCTTTTATCCACATATCATAATACCATACTTTATTCCACACCTTCTTATAGCAACATCTTACACGACATCCCTATCCCTTATCCTATGTGTTGGGAAATAAATTGCCCGAGATCTGTATGTCTGCGTGTCGTAGAGGCAACTAAGTGAATGGTGGTAGTTGGGTTGGCTGGCCACCTAACCACTTATCTTTTGCCAGTAAAGCTAATGCATGGCTCAGAAGAAGGTCGTGATCCGGGGCGTTCATCGCGTCTCATTCCTTTCGGCGAATGTAATGAATCGTATGGATACATGGAATGTTAAGAGGAATAAGAAGGTGAGAGAGGTGATGGATGTATTATGAATGGGCAGAATCTTGATTTGCTAGCTGTTGACTGCACAAGATGGAAGAAAGTGAAAATGTAGTCGGTCGTGGGTGTAATGTGATTTTGTGTTGGGTGTGGAAAAGAATGAGAGAGGGGAGAGAAAGAGTTTGCAATTCTGATAAGTGACTTGTGGTAGAGAGCTATGGTAGATTTTGTGTTGTGAGTGCTAGAATTCTAGAAGGTGTTAAATTTAAGTTTGAATAATGTAAAAGTAATGTGTGGGTTGCGACATTATTGGTCCATTTGAAAGAGTAATTTTGAAGAGTAGCAATTTTCTGGGAATATATCTGAATGATGTTTTTTGGCATGGGGTGAAGATAGGGAATTTACGTTTCATTTGCAACATCTGCCCCCTCCTATCAGGATTTTTTTTTTTGACAGTTGTCACCACCACCCGGGCGGAGCCCTATTCAAGGGAGGGGGGTGTAGGTAAGCTCAAAGAAAATCCATCTAACGCAAATTTACGCAGATGAGCACCCGATCGCAGACTCATTTAAAAGTGCGGAAGAATTAAGATTCAGCAGGACCATACAGAAGAATGGAAAAGAATTCCATCAGAACAGAGGGTGGCGGGAGGGAGGAAGCACCGCACAGCGACTACGCCTGGGAGTTACACAATCTCAACACAAATATCACACAGATACAGCACTCTTTGTGCTACGAGGGCGTCGTAAGTTCGTGTACGCAAATAATAGTTCCCTCGAGCACTTGGCCGCTGGGGTGCGTCACTACTACACTCACAGTAGACCACGTCTCCAGAACACTTCTTGGGCGAGTCACACACAGTATTCAATCAAAGCCGGTGAGAGCCCACAAGATAAGAAAAGTACTGCCAATACCATAAGGTGGATGAGACCGTTGTATAGTGCTGGACAGAAGGTTGATGAAGGCAAAAAAAAGTCTCGCATCTAAGACAGAACTCCAGTTTCTTTTGAAGGCTGGCTAGCACCGTTGTGACATGAGGTTCCAAACATTTTTTTGTTTATGTCAACAGGAGAGACGGAGAGAACGTCGAAAGAGATAGGAAAGTTAGAATACGTTTTAGAGAAGGAGATTTTCAGAGGTTTTGGATTTTTAAAGAATTTGAATTCACAAGTCTGAGACGACACCCATCGAAAATTCTATCCACGATAAAATAGAAAGATTAAAGACGAGGGGCAAGTTCTAGAAGATAAGAGAGGAACAGAACTGAAAGAGATGAAGATGAAGGGTTGAGTCATCGTATCCATGAGTGGAATAGAGTTAGATGTGCTAGGTGAGTAAGATCATTAATCGAAGTAGGAATAAAGTAGGAGATAAGCACAGAACCCTGAAGGACACACTGATTGATAGAACAAGGAGAAGCGCCCCATCACAACAGCCGAATTTAGAGATTTGAACTAAAGCTGGACATAATAAGCAAAGAGAAGGGGAAAACCCAAAGGAGGGGAGCTTGGAGAGAGTGACGCGTGCCATAACTCGGCTCAATGCTTTGGACTATGTCAAGCGCCAACACGCACGTCCTCGCCGTAGTTCTATGGCGGAAGAACATAAATCGTTAAAAAGGAAAGTAATAAGTGCCAAAAGAAACTCGAGCGTGAAAGCCGACTGGCTATCAGAAAGAAAGGAATGTAGAAAATAGATAATACTAAGAAGTGAAAGTTGAGAAGGGTTTCAAGATCTAGATAGCAATGACAGGTGAGCTATAGCGCGATAGTTAGAGAGATCAGAGCGGCTTCCTTTTTTTTCTGTAATAGGTGGACATGCTGCGAGCTCGAACCAACACTAAGGAGGAGAAAGTGATAGTATTAGGAAATAATAGAAGAAGTAATAGTTGAAACGGAGAGGCGGGGATAGCACTGGAAGCCCAGCACTCGCCTCAAAAATTTGGGAGGAATGCATCTGGGCCACCTCGTCTTCCTATCCTTCATAGATTTCAGGGGCCATTATGCACCCGACTCAAATGTAATACAACTCGGTTAAGCACTATGGACACCTGAGAGGAGAAGGAGGAGGAAGCATGCCAGAATCGTCCCGGGTTGAGTTATGTCGAAATAGCAGCCCGACAGAGAGTTGGCCTTTTCAGTTTGGAGAATTAGCAACACAGAACCATAAGAGGTAAGGGAGATTTTACAGAAGTTGCTAGACAGTGTTTTTGGCAAGCAGGCCGAGAAAGATTTGTCGTAGGAGACCAAGGAAGTTAGCGCACTTTGGTTTGATGAAAGCCCGCTTTGCTCGGCGAAGAGTATCCCTGCAACGTTTCTCAGCTGAATGAAAATTGGCAAGAGTGATTGGAAACGAGCAATTTTTCCACCCCCCACTGATACGCAATGTTGCTAGCTGAGCCAAATAACATCACGACTTGAATCATCGTTTATGAGGAGAGAAAAGATTTGACTGAAGAAGAAAATGAACTTGCTAGTCGCATCAAACGTTTCAGCTTCTCTTATCTTTTAAATATTTATTACATCCATTCATATTCCTAATCTGAGGTAGCCTTTTCGCCTATCAATCTGCAAACTTGGAAACCTTACAATTTAAAGTCCTGGGTCTAAATATTTTATAACCATTATATGAAAGCAGACAGCACTTGACCTAAAAAGAAATCGTATCGGACCAAAAGACATGGTCTCCTCATTTTCCAATTATAAATACTTTTCATATTCATTAATTATTATTATTATTAATTATTTATTATATATTATTATTCATTATTATTATCTATTATTATTTTATTATTATTATTAATTATTATTATTATTATTTATTATTATATATTATTATTATTATATATTCAATTCATATATATTATTAATGAAGAGACTGAAGGAAATCATAAATCTTGATTGGCTTAAAATAATTATCGGAGGGTTGAATCACCTGACCAGCCCCTGTCTACAGCTTGTATATATAATTAATATAGTTTCTATATATAATAATACTATATATATATATAAATATATATATAAAATAAAATTATAAAAATAAAAATAAAAAATATATATATTATATACTATATATATAATATAGTATATATATAATATATAATATCATATTATATATATATACTATATACTATATATTATAGAGAAGAGAGAGAGAGAAGAGAGAGAGAGTGAAGATAATTTTTTTTAATATATTTTTTCAAATAATCGTCATCGTCATCGTCATCGGCAATCGTCATCGTCAAAATTCTTAATATTCCTCAATCGTCATCGTCATCGGCAAAAATTTCATAATCGTCCCATCACTAATATATATATATATATATATATTTATATATATATAATATATATACTATTAATTTATATATATATATTATATATATATATAATAATACTAACCTGTAATTAATATATACCTATACTAAGTTAAGTATATGTATATATATATCTAATATATATATATATATATATTAGTATATATATAATATATATATATAATACTAATATATATATTCTATATTTCATGGCCCATATATTACTCTGCTCAATTTAGATATGTGAAAGATACTCTCTAACTTAGTTATGTTTGATAACAGTACATCATTTGTTTAATTTCTTTAGGTAAGCCAAATAACGTCACGCCTTATTTCTCTCTAACGTTTTTATAAATTATCGTAAAACTGTATTGTAATTAAGGTTGCTAGGCATCATAATTTATCTGTTTTTAGTATAGGCCATGATCTGCCACACCATCCACTTCAGTTACACATATTACTATATGTCAAATTTTACATACTAACACCATCCAATCTTTCAGTTGAAGAATCCTATTTTCCTTCACCAGATGAGCATTCTTTCAACACTTTCCAATCACATTTTGAACAGCTTTGTTCTGAGTTCTCAAAACATTCTAAGACATTAAGACATTAAGAATATAGAGACAGTACAAAAGCCACATGGGCTATCAAGCTGTCCCAGTGAACCCACTGAGCCAAAACATGCTCAATCAGAGCAACTCCACAAAGCACCCTAGGCTTGTCATTTTGTTGTTAACCTACAAATCCACCAATTTGGCTTAGTCAAAACTAATGATATTTAAATATGATATATATAACTTAACTCTGAAACTTTATCTGGAAAATCTATTGGATCAACACAAATTGCAACAGCTTAATTCAATCACTCCAGATTTTTTCTTATTTTTTTTTTTAAAAGAATTCATGCTGTCTTCTAAATCTAAAACTATTTTCCAAATAAAATTTTTAAAACTAAGTGTTTTCATTACAAGGCTGGAGCTAGGTTACCAGGGTTTTCTTAAAGCCAGAGCTGTGGTTAGCCTGCTTTGGTATTTTTTCCAAAATGCTTCCTCAGCACAATAGGGAATTTTGAATGGTGGCTTATTTATAAAGATTTTTAAGCGATCTATAACATTTGGTGAGGTACCAGATCGACTGGAAGAAACAAGCGTAAGTGTTGTGTGCTATTTATAAGAAAGGTAGTAAGAAGATTTGGGAAAATTATAGGCCAGTTAGTTAACATCTCTGGTTGTAAGAGGTTTCTGTCCCATGCTGGAAAGTCATATAGAGAAATATTTAGAAAGATAACAAGTATTGCATGACTCCCAGCGAACGGTTTCAGAAAGGGTAGGTCAATCAGAGATAACAAACCTTTTAGAACTTATGGAAATACTTACTGACTGCATTGGACGCGAAGAGATCCGTTGATAATTGTAATAAGTTAAACTTTTATCGTAAGCTTTTTGCATAAAGGTTCCGCCCACATATAGCGCTGATGGAAAAGTTATTAGCAATGTGGTATAGGTGGAGTGGTCATGGTTGGATTAAAGAGTGGTTTCGAAATAGAAAACAGTGTGTACAACCTAAATGGGCAATAATATATCATGGCGAAATAGTGAAGAGTGGTGTCCCACAGGGTTCAGTGCGGGGCCACTATTGTTCTCATATATATAATGATTTAGACCAGGGCTTAAATTGCAAGGTTTCTAAGTTTGCGATGATACTGAAAAGTGGCCATCCTTAGTTAGAAGTGAAGGCATAAAGATCAAAATGATCTTGATACACTTCTTGGGTGGGCAAGAATACGTGCAAATGAATTTTAATAGTAAAATGTAAGGTTCTTCACCTTGGTTAACTCAGATAAAAGTTTTAACTATGATATGAATGGGGATTGGCTTGAGCTTGGACAATGAACAAAGTTTTAGTGTGATATAGTAAGGAATAGTAATAAGAATCGCAAGAAGTTTTTTAGCATTCAATAAATTTAAAACGCAATGAAGTAGGCCTATCTCTCCACTTACAATTGAAGGATATTCTCGTGAGTTCTTCTCGGGGAATGGTAAACATTTTCAATGCTTATTTTGCTTCAGTGTTTATACTGAGGAAAGATTAGATATATGTTTGGAGACTAAGTTTTTGTATGCAGTAACAAATAGAGCTATCAGGATATTTGAAGTTGATGTAAAGAATATAAAGCGTTATGTAGAACATATTAGACCCAAAGTAAATGCTGCATGGCCCTGATGGTTACTATGGTAAAGAAACTTCTGAAAAGAGGTAGTACCGAGTGCAAAGGCACTGTATTTTGATTTTTAAGCGATGTATAACATTTGGTGAGGTACAGATGACTGGAAAATGGCAATATGTTGTGCCTATTTATAAGAAAGGTAAGTAAGGAAGATTTGAAGAATTGATCAGAGGCCAGTTAAGGCTTAACATCTCTGGTGTTGTAAGGTTCTGGAAAGTTTACTGAAAGTCATAATAGAGAAATATTTAGATAAGATAACAAGGTATTGTAATTGTATGCAGCACGGATTCAGAAAGGGTAGGTCATCGACAGACAAACTTTAGAATTTAATGGAATGAACTTACTGACTGTTCGACTGCAGGAGAATCCAGTTGATATTCGTTAATATTAGACTTTAGTAAGCTTTTGATAAGGTTCCCCCACATAAGGCTGATGAAAAGTTATTGCAATGCTGGGTATAAGCGCCATTTGTAGTGGTAGCATGGTTTCGGATTAAAGAGTGTTGCGAAATAGAAATCAGTGTTGTACAACTAAATGGGAATAATCATCACGTAAGATGATGTGGAGATGTAATTACAAGAGTATAGAGTGTAGTAGCTAGTACGAGACAGTTATAGGTCTAGTCACGCTATTGATTCCCTACATATATATAAATTTAATGTATTTATTAATGTCACATAGGACTTAAATGCAATGTTTCTAAGTTTGCAGATGATACTAAAGTGGCCCACCTCAGTTAGGAATAGTGAAGGATTGCACTAAGATTCAAAATGATCTTGATAAACTTCTTGGGTGGGCAATAAGTGGCAATGAATTTTAATAGTAAAAGTGTAAGGTACTTCACCTAGGTTACTCAAAAAAATTTTTAACTATGAATATGAAGGGATTGGCTTGAGTCCTGTGGACAAGAAAAAGATTTAAGGTGTGGATTATAAGCAGTATTTGAAAGTAAGCTTATCAGTGTTTTGGAAGCTAGAAATAAGAAGCTAATAAGATGCTGGGCGGCATAATAAATGGCAATGTTGTTTACAAGAGCAAGGAAGTAATAAGTAAACTGTATAATATCTATGTTAGGCCAGTAATTAGAGTATTGTGCGCAAGTTTTGGGCCCTTATTTAAAGAAGACTTAGATATGCTAGAGAGAGTGGAACATAGAGCAACAAGGATGATTTCTGGGTTGGAGGGTAAGAGCTATGAGGAGAGAGCGAAGGCGTTAAGAATGTTTCTGTAGAAAGCGATTCTCAGAGGGGACATGATACAAGTCTACAAAATATTTACATCTTTTGATAATACGATGAGATAAATTAAATTTTTCATAGTAAGAACATGGACAGGTGAACCAGGGGGCATAATGAAAATTAAAGAAAAAAGAAAGCATCGCATCTCTCATTGATATAAGGTAAAAGCATGCATATCAGTATATGGATGGGTTGTTAGAATTTTTGGTAATAGTCTGCCAGAGGAGGTTCGTTGAGTGTGACTCGAAATGCCAACATTTTAGAAAAGGTTAGATATCGTTTATGGATGGGCTTGGAATGAATATAAGTATTAATTGACGAAGCCAAATTGGCGGGTTTTTAGTTGTGATATAGTTATAGTTTAGATGGCATGTGTGACCAAACTTAGTTTTTTATTAATGCATGTAGTAAGGTTTGCGGTTCATACTTTATACTATCATTAGTTTGACTAAGCCAAATTGGGATGGGGTGTTACAACAAATTGACAAGCTCTAGGGTTTTGTGGATTTTGCATGAGCATGTTTGGGTAAGTGGTTGACTGGGACAGTCTGATAGGCCAGTGGCTTTTTTTATCCTTCTCTATATTCCTAATGTCCTAATGTCCTATAGCACGTAATTTGAAAGTTTGGGTTTGGAGCTAGTAATAAATGGTAATAAGAGTAGCTAGGGCATATATAAATTGCCATGTTGTTACAAGAAGCAAGAAGTAATAAGTAAACTGTATAGCTATGTTAGGGCAGTAAAGAGTATTGTGCAAAGTTGGCCCTTACTTAAAGAACAGACTTAATTGCTAGAGAGAGAGGTGCAACGTAGAGCAACTAAAGGTATATTTTTCTGGGTTGAGGGGTAAGAGCTGATGCAGGAGAGGCTGAAGAGTTAGATGTTTTCTTAAGAAAGGCGATTTCTCAGAGGGGACATGATACATACAAGTACAAAATATTTACCTCTATTGATAATACAGAGACCAATAAATTTTTCATAAGAGAGCATGGACGGTGACCAGGGGGCATAATAGAAAATTAAGAAAGCATGCCATCTGGATATAAGAAAGCATGCATTCAGTAATAGGGTTTGTTAATTTTTGGAATGGTCTGCCACAGGAGGTTCTTGAGTGTGACTCATTGCAACATTTAAGAAAGGGTTAGATTCGTTTTATGGATGGTGTTTGGGTAATCATAGTAATATAATTGAACGAACGCCACATCTGACTGTTTTTTAGTTATATGTAGTTATTTACGTTAGATGGAAATGTGTGACATAATTAGTTATTAATGCATGTGATGGTTTTTGGGTATCATATATAATATAATATATTACTAATATATATATATATATTATATATAATATATAATTATATATTATATTATATATTATATATAATATATATCAATTAGTTTTGAACTAAGCCATTTTGTGGAATTTGTAGTTACAACATATTTGACAAGCCAGGGTGCTTTGTGGATCTTGCATGAGCAATGTTTGGTTAGTGGGTTCAACTGGACATGTCTTCAGATAGGCCCCAGCTGTAGGCTTCTTACTGTCTCTATATTCCTTATGTCTTTATGTCTTTAATATAGCATCGAATGACCAGGAATGCCAAGAATTCTTAATTTCAAAATTTAATTTCTTGATTGTCTATGTTTGAAGATATGAAGTGTATTTAAGATTAATACTCGAAATAAAGTAACTTTTCTCAAAAGAACATAATTTAGGACATACAATCTAGGTTTCATAATTTTGCCAGTTATTATTTTATTATTTCAAAAAAAAAAAAAAAAAAAATTAAATATTAAATATTACTTTCCGATTTTTAATGTTTCAATCTTTTCCATTCTCTAATTGTTTATCTTTAAAATGGTAAGATAATTTCTTTTGTATAAGATGGTGAAACACTTGTTTTTTTTTGTTTTTTTTTATACTTCATTTCTCAACCTTTTTCTTCTCTTTCCTTCAAATTTACTTTCATTTATTCTCTCATTTACCAATTTCTTCACACCACTCATTCCTCATTTTATCATTCTTCTCAACTCACACTCACCCTACAGAATCTCCCTACATAAAATAATCCTTTAGATCTAGCCTCTTATTCCAGACCATAGTCTCACTCCTACAAATTAACACAAGTAACAACATACCCTCATGTAAGACCCTAGCGCACTCAAGACTTATTAACCTTTACATCCAGAAGGATTTAAATGAACTCAACACTACCTTTAACATTCAAACTTCTCCTACTAGACTCTGCATCAATCCGTTCCCTAATCAATCCAACATATATCCTATGCAATTATATAGTGTGGAGAATATATTTTACACTATAAAAAAAATGAATTTATAAACGGAAAATAGTGTGAAAACGACTATTGAGATGGCAACTTTTCACATATTTTATAAGAACTCTCTTATGAGTACATCATAGTGTATTAATTATCTATAAGTACATGTTTAGGATGTGTTCCACTCCACAGTAGGGATGCCGAAAGAGGACCGATATATATATCGATAGTGATATTTTTTTCGATAGTATCGGAAAAATATCGATGATTATTTTATCAACCGAAATATCAATATATCGATATTTTATCCACAGTATCGAATCAACGATATTTTTTTAAACACTACTGGAATTTTTGAGCAGTTTCCTTTTTTCATAAAATAGCATTTAAGCAAAATGTGTGTATTTTTCAGGCGCGTTTGGATGATGGGGACATTTTAGCTGCGTTTCAGAAGCCCGACTGCAGCCGGGCGGGCACACAGGCGCACATGCATCGTTTCCAGCAGGGATGGCACGAAAAAAATCAAATGAAAAAAATCAACTGATTTTTTTACTTGATTTTTTTTTACAAATAAATCATGATTTTTTTTTTATTTTTTTTTTTTTTTTTTTTTTTTTTTTTTTTTTTTTTATATTTTTTATATTTTTTTGTATATTTAAGCGATTTAACTTCAATAGAAATAAAAAATTAAAATGAAACTATATTTATATCTATGAAGTTTTTAATATATATATATATTTTTTTTTCAATTTCAACAAACTATTGGCATTGTTACAACCCGTAAGTCTGTAACATTCTTTAGTGTTCTGTTTCAATTTGTTTTCATTATTAGATTTGAACCCACGAACGCTAGGCCTAGGGTTAAAATTTGAAAATTCATGCCAGATGCAGACTAATTATAATATATATATATATATATAGTATTAATATAATATATATATATATATATATATATATTATATATATTATATATATATATATATATATATATATATAATATATATATATATATATATATATATATATTATATATATATATATATATATATATATATATATATATATTATATATATATTATATATATACTTAATACCTATATATATAATATATTCGTTTGCCATTTCGATATGTGTTAAAACAACTATGTAGGTCCAAGTATTTGAGATATTGTCTACAATTTTACACCCTTATTAAAAAAGACATATATATATGCTGGAGAGGGCGCAACGTTAAAGCAACAAGGAGGTAGATTTTTGGCTTTGAGAATAAGAATAGGCGTGAAGTTCTCAAGATAAGCACTGCCGGCTTCTTACATATTAATTCTTATTTTATTATTATTATAAGTATTACTGGGACATTCTAGAGGGGGCAATGCAGCTTTTCTTAATTATTAAATTTTTATTGGTTGACAGGGAACAGTCTAAAGGGACCATTAGGAGCTTACTCTCATAGTATTATTCACAAGTATTTTACTAAGTTGACGCGACATTCTAGAGGGGTCAATGCGGCTTCTTAATATTATTATTTTAATTATTAATTATTATTCGTTGACTGGGAAACAGTCTAGATACGGAACATCCGGCTTCTCTTAAGTATCATTCTTGTCTTAGTTATTTGATATTTATTAGAGTTAACTGGGACAATTCTAGAGGGGCCAATGCGGCTTCTTAAATTATTAATTTTTATTTTTTGACTGGGACAGTCTAACAAGGAGACCATGCGGTTCTTAAGTATTATTCTTTATTTATTATATGAGTTGACTGAGAAATTCTAGAGGGGTCATGCGGTTTCTCTAATTTTATTTAATTATTAATTATATATATTATATTGGTTTGACTGGACAGTCTAGATAGGCCTTTACGGCTTCTTAAGTATTATTCTATTTATTATTTATTAATGGGTGAACTGGGGACATTCTAAGAGGGGCCAATGAGCTTCTTAATTATTAATTTTTACTTGTCGACTGGGACAGTCCAATTCTTATTTATTATTCCTTCTTTATTATTCTTATTTTTATGGTTGACTTGGGACAGTCTAGAGAGGTTAATGCAGCTGTCTTAATTATTATTCAGAATAATAATTAGAAGCTGCATTGACACCTCTAGAATGTCCATTTAATAATAATAATTATAAGAATAATAACAGAAGCCGCAGGTCCTTTTTAGACTGTCCCAGTCAACATAATAGAAATTAATAATTGAGAAGCGCATTGGCCCTCTAGAATGTCCGCAGTCATCCATAATAAATAATAAGATAAGAACTAGATACTTAAGAAGTCTGTATGGGCTATCTAGATTGTCCGCAGTAACGAATCATAATTAATATTAAAATAATAATTAAGATGCCACTTTGAATGTCCAGTCACTCATTATAAATAGAATAATACTTAAGAGCCGCATGGTCCTTTAGACTGTCCCAGTTGGACAATAAAATAATTGAGTAGCCGCATTTGCCCTCTAGAATGTCCGGTCAACCCATACAATTTTAAGAATTAAGAAATAATTTTTAATAATTATGTAATTAAGCTGAAGAAGTATTCTATAATTAGAAAGCCACATGGGCTCACTACACTGCCACTCAACCCACAATATTAATATTAAGATATTTTTAAGAATATATTAAAAGTCGCATTGGCCCCTCTAGAATGTCAAGTCAATCCATAATAATTAATAAATAAGAAAAATACTTCAGGACTTTGGGCCTATCTAGACTGTCGCAGTCAACCCATAATAATTAATAATTGGAAAAGAATAATTACTTCTTTTTATTATTAGATATGGTTGATTGGGAACAGTCTAGATAGGCCCTGCGGCTTCTGAATTATTATAACTTATTTATTAATTTTTGTTGGTTGACTGGGACAGTCTAGGTAGGCCATGGTGGCTTCTTAATTATAAATACTATTCTTAATTTACATTAATTATTATTCAAAATTATTCTTAATTCTAAATTTTTATCGGGTTGACTGGGACATTCTAGAGGGAACAATGCGGCTTCTCATTATTAATTTTTTATTGGTTGACTGGGAAGTCTAAAAAGGACAGCGACTTCTTAAGTATTATTCTGATTTATTATGAGTTGACCTGGGACACTCTAGAGGGATCAATGTGGCTTTTTAATTATTATTTTAAATTAATTAATTATTATTGGTTGATTGGGAAATTCTAGATAGGATCATACTTCTAAGATATTATTTTATTTATTATTTTATTATGGTGATTGGGACATCTAGAGGGGCCAATGCGGCTTCCTTAATTATTAATTTTTATTGGTTGACTGGGACAGTCTAAAAAGAAACGTGCTGCTTATCTTACAGTATTAATTCTATTTATTATGAGTGACTGGAGACATTCTATGAAGGGGTCAATAGCGGCATTTCTTATATAATTATCATTTGGTGACTCGAGAACAGTCTAGATAGGCCCTATATACTTATATATTATTTATTATGGGTTGACTGGACATTCTAAGAGACCAATGGGCTTCTCAATTATTAATTTTTATTGGTTGAGTGGGACAGTCTAGATAGACCATGCGACTTATTAAGTTTTAATTCATTATCTTATTATAAAATTAACTTGGACATTCTAGAGGGATCAATGTGGCTTTTATTATTATTCATTTTTAATTATTAATTATGTATTGGTTGATTGGGAAGTCATAAGATTAGGCCATGTGTTCTTAAGTATTATTTATTTATTATTAATAGCATGGAGTTGACTGGGACATTTAGAGGGGCCAATGCGGCTTTGTAATTATATTCTTAAATTATTAATTATTGTTGGTTGGCTGGGACAGTTTATTTTTTAATTTAGTCTTCTTTAATTAAATTACTATTCATTAATTACAATAAATAGATTATTATTAAAAATTATTCTTAATTCTTATTTTTTATGTGATATGGGAACTCTAGATTATAAATCCTACAAAAATATACAAACAATAATATAATAAATATATATATATTATATAATTATAATATTTATATATTAATATAATTATATATATATCATATAATATTATATATAATAATATAATATATATATATATATATATATATATATATATATATATATATATAATATACTATATATATATATATATATATACATATATATATTTATTAAAAACTCAGTTATTATTTCACTGTATATATATATATATATAATATATATATATTAATATTATATATATATAATTATTTATTATATAATATAATATATATATAAAATTATATAAATATATATAATTATATATAAACTACATATTATAATATATATACTATACATATTATATATATAAAATATATATGAATATATATTTTATTATATCTAATATATTATATATATATATATATATAATATTATATAATATATATTCTAATATATATATATATATATATATATATATATAAATGCAATAACGCAATATTAAGTTAAGACACAACCTATGTAATACAATTTTTCTAGTTAGTCTTCTTATCTTTTTTATTTCTATATCCACTCTCTTCTCAACAATTTCTTATGCCTGCACAAGCTGTTGTGACAGATTTTTTTTTGATGATAAACAGTACACATTTCCGGAATGATCATCAGGGTAAATCGAGACGACAGCAGTATAATCGAAAATTATAATCTCAGCTGAGCTCTTACTCCCGGCGCCAGTCTTTCTTTAACTACTATTTCTTCTATAACATAGGGCTTCGATTAATTAATATTGTCCTCTCACGAATTACAGCTATAAAGTTCACAAATAAAATGGTATATTAAGGATATTTATAAAAAAGCCTTTTCGCCACCGCACCCCCTCACGTGTCCTTCTCTTCTCTAACTCAAGACACAGACTGATTCTCTCCCAAGATTTTAACCCTAAGAATCTTTCTTAGGCGTCGCTTTTGCGATTGGCCTTTACAAGATTTGAATCTAAATACAAGTTCGTTACAGATTTTTTTCCCCCCAACAACATGACTTATTAGAGCGTGAAATTTCTATCCTTACAATGGTGGTATAACATAATTATTATAGTAAGGGGGGTGTAGCCTCCCTACCACTCTTACACTCTAATTATGTATATATATATATATATATAATTTTTTTTTTTATAGAATACTCTTAAATATAAAAGAACACATGCATTATAAATTTTTATTATATAATTACAAAAAAACCACCATTGAACTTAATTGTATACTCTTTTTATTAATTTAGAATTAATTCTCAATTTAATTTGTTCCAACTTTTTTATTTTTTTTGAACTCAATAAAACCCTCATTTATGATGATGATAATTAAGAAAGTTTTTTTTGTTTTTCTTCTTAAAAAATTTCATCCCAATATTATTTTTTTTTTTTTTTTTTTTTAAATCCTGTACTACATTACTATAATTCTCACTTCAACCACTCAAAAAACAATAACAAAATGGCTACTTGCTTGGTCTGTAATCCTAATATTAAAATTTTTAAAATTTATGAAAAAGTAATAAACATAAGAGAAATAAAATAGAATCAATCTGTAATAAAAGCGTTCAACAAAATCTGATGAAAATTAATAGGGTTTACGCTGATAGATTAAAAGAACTCGCAGACTTAGAAATATTATTATTATTTTTATATTTTTTTTTTATTACCATTTATCATTATTTTTTTTTGTCATCGCTCTTTTGGCGGGATACATTCAAGCCCGATAATAATTTTTATTTAAAATTTAATTTGTATCATCAAGATCAAAGAGGAAAAAATTCATAATCCTGTCCGAAACAAAAATCAACGTAAAATCCTTTCTTAAATGCGAAAAATTCACACATAATATAAGTTTCATTCTTTTTACTAAAACGACACTATTTTCTTTCATTTAATATACCTGTAATAAAGTAATTATCATAAAGAAGGAAAATCTATCTAACAAATTTATAAATATAAGGATAGACAAACATTTTTTTTTTTTTACTGACGCAAAGCTAACTTTCTTTTCCTTATTATTATTATTATTATTATTATTATTATTATTATTATTATTATTATTATTATTATTATTATTATTATTATTATTATTATTATTATTATTATTATTATTCACGTATATTAATTATTACAGACATAAAAATTCCGTACACGATTTTTCAAAATTTTTGTTGTTTTTTCCTTTCTTTTTCTAAGAATTTTGACCATGTGTTAATATAGGTTGTTTTTGAAGTATGGTTTCCGCCGTTTTGGTTCGATAGCGTCAGTTGGGGGCGTTGATCGCGGGAAAAAAATCTTATTCCCACTTTCCATTTGTTTCGAAATGCGATTTTCTCCATTTTAGGCTTAAGATTCCCGATTCTTCTTCCACTCTTGTTTGACTCTGAATTTTTTTATTTTGTTGTCTTTCTTTCTTGATCGCCAGTTTTGCTTGCACTGTTTTTTTTTTGTTTTTTTTTTAACTTTTAATTATCGTTTGTTATCTTGATGACTGTTCCATCAGAAGGTTGGGTGTTCGAGTCACTCTGGGGTCACCACTTTGTTCCAATAGATTTAGTTAGACACAAGGAATATAAAAGATGATTATTACTTCTTATTTTTATTTCTTAAACTAGTTAATTTAATGGTTGCGCAAGCAATTGTCAAAGATTTCATGATAATAAACAGTACAATTTCAGGAATGATCATCATGGTAATGGAGACAGGTTAATCGAATTATAATTAGCTGGCTTTTTACTGCGCCAAGTCTTTCTTAACTATTCTTCTATAACATGGGGGTTCGATTAATTAATATTGTCATTCCACGAATTACAGTAAGTTTACACATAAATAAAATCGGTATACTTAAGGAATATTCTTAATATAATGTTGAAGGTGCCGCCTTTCGCCCGGACCCCCACGTGTCCTTCTCTTCTCTAAGCGTCAAGACACTACTACCGGTTGTATGTTGTGGTCCTTGGATTCCAAGATTCCTTTTTACCTCAGAATTTTTTCTTAGGCATCGCTTTTGCGATTGGCCTTCTAAGTAGTGATGTTTGAAATCTAAAATATAAGTTCGATGTCGTTGTAACAAGATTTTTTTTTTGTTCACCCCCACAACATGACTTAGAATAAGCGTGAAATTTCTCCTACAATGGTGGATACAATATATAGTAGGGGGGTGTAGCCTCCCTATGGCATAATACAATATAATAATATATATATATAAATATATATATATATATATATAATATATAAATAAGTATAATAATATATAATATATATATATTATATATATATATATATATATAATATATATTATATATATATATATATATTATATATATTTATATATATATATATATAATATTTAATATATATATTAATATATATAAAATAATATAATATAATATATATATATAATATATTCGCGTTGAGCGCGGGGGGTCAATGTTATTCGAAAAATATAAAATAAAATAAAAAAATATAAAAAATCAATAAATAAATAAAAAAAAAAAAAAAAAAAAAATTTGATTATTTTCTTAAAAAATTCAGAAAAAAATTCAGACGTTTCCAGCGCCCGCTTGCGCACTTCTACGTCATGTAACGTCCCAGTCAGGCGCCACCGTTTGTTAAATTCTCGATTTCGGGAATTAGTAAACAGGCCAGCAGCTGCGGAAGGATAACTTCGTTTACAAACAAAATATTCTTTTCACAACATCTGTCGGACAATGTTGCCCAAAAAGTTTTTATATATCTATAGTTAACTTTTAATTAAGGAATAACTTAAATATATCAGTATTATTTCATAAAATATACTATAAGTATAAGAAAATGGTTTACAATTGCTCAACCGGTGATTTTTCACCGACGGAAGCGCCTCGGGCGTTTCAGGTACTCCCAAATTTCTCAGTTTTTGATATGGTTAATGTATTTTTTATTTTCAAAAAATTCGAAGCGTTTACCGAGTACGATTTATTGCACCGGCGCTGCAGTCGCGGCCTTCTGGAAACACAAGCTTATGTCTGGACTCAGGAGGAGAAGGGAGGAGGTCAAATGATCATACAAGTGAAGTATTAGAGTCCTAATGAAGGGGAAGGAAACATTAATTTTCATGAAATATACCTATTGCCGAGTATTGCGTACAAAACACTAGAATAAAAGTATAAAGTATCCTATATAATAAGACAATCTAGTTTTGAGTGTTGTTGCTTACTTTTTAATTTATCTGAAATAGAAATGTTGGGCTTATATGTGGAGATTTATATTTATCTTGAAGCTCGTTTCTGGGATCATGAATCATATATTAATTTTAATGTAAAATCACCTCCACTGCTAGTTCGTGGCCATGTTTAGTGTTTACTTAAAAAAGCTAGTATATACAAATTATATAGTATATAATAGTATATATATAGTATGTGATGAGTATAATAATAATATATATATTATATATATACTATATACTATAAAATATAAAGTATAATATATTATATATATTAGTAGATATATATATATATATTATATATAGTATATAATTATAGTTATCTATTTTCATTTTTAATGGTTAGCAATCTTCAACATTTAAATAATATTTGAATGTTTAGATGTTATAGAAAAAAGCTTTGGTAGAAGATTTTTTTTTATTTCAAATTGGAACCAAACTTTTCTTTCATTTTTAGTCTTTTTCTTCACTACAACTTCAAGCCCCTTGTTTCAAAATAGGGGATGGAGCAATAAGAAATTGTTGATGTCAAGACTAGCATTCTTATCGTACGTCACGACCCCTACGAGGCCTTGGAGTAAGAGTCATGAAGCTATTCAAGGATTTACAACACTTGGTTACTTAAGAGCTTTAGGGCACTCCCTTTTCTCCGGTTTTTTAGTTGCATTTAGTTCTCCTATTAGGCACTGCGCTTCTCATTACAGTGTGCCTTTATTTTGGTGCATGTGTTTTATTTTTCTCCTCCATTCAAAGTTTATTGAAGCAGAGTTCTATAACATTTTTTCTAACACCTTTTCTTAGATTTAAAATGCACTTTGTGTGTAATATCCCCTTATCTGCTCTTGATTAAGTGATCTCTAATGGTGCTTTATTTGTTGTCTTGCTTGTAATTTGAGCCTACGATAAGTAGGTCATCGTGTAAATCATAGAGTGAGCTGAACTCAGGTAAGCTTTCATTCTTTGTTTGTACACACGAGTTTAATTATCTGTATTGTGAAGAAACAATCATTTCTCATTAACTATCCCTACTAGAGTAGGAGCTTAGACTGATACTTGAATAATACTTTTCAGTTTTTCATCCTATTGAACGGTACATAAAGCACGAGTTGTTCCTGTTTTTTCTCCTTAGCTGACTGTACACCTTATTTCTTTAAGATATCTCAAGAATTTTCTGTATATTCTGGGAGGGTTCCTCTGCTTTGTAAGTGGATTTAGTACACACTACGTGCGTGCATGTTTCGTGTCGTCTGTATGTGTACTAACGATTCTATTTAGAAAGCAGGGGGTGGAGGTGGCCTTCTTCCTAACACTACAATTAATAATTAGCTTTAACATCATTTTCTTTAAAGCGGACAATTTTTACTATAAATTTCATTCATTACTTTGGTGTCTGTTTGTGTGTATCTTTAGCACGAGAGAGGTCGCGTTTGGTATAAACAATTGCAAGTAAAGTACAACAGCTGGACAGAAGTTGAATGAAGTATAACGCATGCCGATCATCTTTTTCTGCGATTATAAGAAAATGGGGTGAAAAATTAGGAGAGGGATGAGACTGCATATTACCTACGACGCAGCTCGCCCCCAGTGGCACCTACCACCCTTTAGTCGCTTCATATTCCTAACATTCTATCGTAGAATTAAGGAAATCTCGACAGTTTGCCGCCCAAGTTAATACTAACAACCCTCCCCAGCCTTTCCCTGGTACACTGGCACTACCCAGTGCCTCGATGCCCACATCGACGGCTCTCTACGCAAAGGCGATTATCACCTTTGTTTACTTAAAGCGGACCCGCTCGCGGTGACTTGTGACCAGCGGCGCTAACCCATCTATTATTGCTTTTTGCGCGTGCCCTTTAGCGCATCCAGTTGGCCTAAAGATATATTCGAAATTTATTTCTCAACTCGCAGTGCTTTTCGTAGGACCGGCGCAACAACCCATTACTGTGTCATTTTTAGTCATAATGGTGCCCTTTGCCCTCATAGCGCTTAGCACCTTGCAGTGCCGCGTACCCTTAGGCGAAGGTCCATTGCTTTAGCGGGTGATTTCTGTCCTTTGCCGCACTGGCACACTGTTATACCCGATCGCCTCCCTTATTGAGCCGTAAAAAATCTCTCGCGCGCTCGCGCTCGCGCTCGCGCTGGCTCCTGATTTTTATACCTTTCCCGGTTTTCGCGGGGACCTTTGATGCAACGCGTGCACTCCAATGAACTGACCAGCGAGACGGAACGAATAGAACTAAAGCAATAACCGAATATCTTATTACTCCTATTAAATTTACAAAATTATTGCTGTAAATAGATCATCATATTAATGTCATCCATAATTACTAAAACTTTTCGAGTGAGAATCGAGGAAGTTTTTATTTATACAGTTAAATGTATTTATAATACCAGCCCTTTCAAGAACCGATTATGACGTTGGTTCAGAACAAATTTCAAATTTAAATTTATTTATTTCATTTAATTTTTATATTCAATTTATATTTTAATTTAATTTAAATTTTTTCTTTCTTATCGCAAAGTTCATTCAATTTACGTGAACTTAACATTTATCTTACCATTCTGATTGATCATTATTATTTAGGTTTCCTTGTTCTGGGCCATGTACAAATACAGTTTTAAGAACAGACATACACCACATCTTGTATAATCGTGTTTTCATAAATTTTTTCCTTTTAATT
>JABUQX010047100.1:0-10000 GCA_015478945.1 Trachelipus rathkii
CAAGACGGCGGATTGCTAAATTATGTCTTCTATGACACCAATGGTTCTCCGCCCCACATCAAGCGCAAATTCACCTCATCAAAGCCAACGGAAACTAAGACACCCTCCCGTAACCTTTCCAACACAATTTAGTGACGAACACCCCTTACCACCACTTATAAACAATCCTAAAAAAACATACAACTATGCTTCCCCTGCATGGTTCCCTGCCCTGTCAAAATCTAACTCAAAAAAATAATCACACAAAACACGCCCTTAGAATTATCAATGGATGCACTAAAACCACCCCCATACCAACAGTGTGATGAACGAGACTTACATCCTTCTATCTCACCCACCTGGAGATGGTGGGGACTCATTGTAAGCACGAAAACTCCCAAATCCAACCCACCATGCCAACAAAATATTCTCCATACCCTCCGACACCTCGACTTAAAATCCCCACCGCTCGCGGTCTCACCAGCCTAAATTCTAATAATAACATCTACAACATTATTCCCCTCCCCCCCATAGGTCATGGCTTACACATATCCATACACAAACTAACTAACACGTACCTACAAAACCGCCCCAATAGCAACTTACTAAACTCCCCCTCCCCAAAATTTCCCTATAAGAAGAAACACTGTCCTAGAAGCAGGCCAAATTGAGCCTCGCCCAGAATGCAGAATCAGGTCACCCCAAATTCTTACAATATAATATAGATTCCAAACTAGACAATGTTACCTCCCCCACTGTGCACCGTGTCTCATTTCCCATGGACACACATGGCAGCCCTCCTTCTAGGGGGTGCACCGCTCTCAACGCCCGTGCCGACTTCTCTATATTTTCCTTCTCGAGCTGTGGAACCGCCCAAGAGCTGTGGCCGGCTTCCTGGAAGCATGTGGCGCCTCCAATTGGAGGTGGGTTCTCGGTGTCTATAGTAGTATGATTGTTTTTTTAATTATATGTGAGGTTAGTTTGGTGGTTAGGTTATGTGTGAGTGTGGTTTTATTTATTAGTGTTGTAGTTTGGTATGTGGTAGGTTTGATTTTGGTAGTTAGGGGTGGAGTTGGTTTAGGTAGTGATTATATAATATATATATTAATATATAATATATATATATCTATATAATATATATATATGTACATGGACATAAGCTATATATATATATATATATATATATATATATGCACTAATGATATAGCCGAGTAAAATTAGATTACTTGAGTGAAAAAAATATCGAAGTTTTGAAAACTTGGCTCAATTGTTCATAGTAGTCTACAGTGCAAGATACCAAAAGTCCCTGAGGGTGGGGATTATGCGCGGGGGACCCATTTAAGAGTCCCTTTTTTTATGTTTCCTCATATCTCAGAAAATATTGAGTTTAACAAAAACAGGACCGTATACAAAATTAATGTAGAGTAAATTCTAAAAAAAAAATGTCATTCATTTTCTTTGTAGAATGAATGCTTCTGATGATACAAAGTATGCAAATCAGTGATATTTTATCTCTTTCATTCTTTTCAAACTCACGATCTTCTACTATTTCTAACACATCCCTCCATTGCAATCGTTCCCTACTCCACCTCATTTTCTCTTTACGCCTCGCATTTATAAACTCCGCCACTGGAGGAGGGATCGTCTCCAGGAATTTCTTCATCAACATTTTGTTTTCATTTATCCCCTCATCCCCAAACTTCACTCGAGCCAATGTTTCCAACCTATGCGCATAATTATCCAATCTTTCACTCTTTCCTCTCCTAGCCTTATCAAAGTCATTCACACGTCTATAATTTCACCCCAGCTTTCACTCTCCTAACCTGGTCTATTATCCTCTTTTTCACCATTTCATACTTTGGCTCACCCACTCCTACAGCCTTATAAAAATCTAACATACGCCCCTCTAAAAATTCTCAACTTTTCACCCAAAATACCTTATTCTTATCAAACTTTCTCCTTACAGTAACTCTCATACTCTCTAAAAAAATTCACACACATCCTTAGTTCCATACACATTATATTTATTAATCTTCGGAATGTCCCTAATAAGGACACTCCGTGCAACTTGAACATCAACATCTCTCGAGTCTTCAGACGTGGTACCCTCATCATAAATCTCATTCAGTTCCTCATTCACACTACTATATAAAGAATCTATACTCTTACCTTTTGCTATCACTCTTCTTTCATGTCTTCTATTCTTTGACGTCTTCTTCTTCTTCTGATCCTCTCTTTTTTCTTTTCTTCTTTCTCCTTCTTTCTATTTTTTTTTTTTTTATTTTCTCCTTTTTCCATATCCTTCTCATCCACATCACTTACAATCTTTTCCTCTTCCAAAAAGCTCTCTCCCTTCTGTAAATCTACTATCTTCGGAGTAGAGGTTACTCTTTCGCGTTCCTTTCGTTCCAATCTCTTTTGCAAACTTCTTATTATTCAGTATATCATCCATTCTTGCTTCCATTCTCATTCCATTTGTTTTTCTCTCTCCTGCATTCCTTCTTCATCTCTCTCAGTCTATCAATTAAGTCCTCATGACTCCTTTTCTTTCTTGCCTTATACACTTTTCTCATTTTTTCATAATTATTTAAAGATCTCACTTCCTCAGGCGTAGCCATCTTACCTGCTATCGTCTATGTCCCCTTGGTCCTCCATCGACGCCCCATGTTGGGCGCCAGAAATATGTCGTGGTTTTGAGGCCACAAACAAATCTCAATAGTCGTGGGTCCTGGAAAGAAAACCAAAGAACAAAAACAAAAATAAATAAACACAAAGAAAACTCAGGAAAAAAAATCAAACGCAAAAACACAAGTAACCCAAAAAAATTTATTAAAAATACCACCAACCTCAAGGTCAACCGATACCGATACCGCAACCACCCCAAGGTAACCCACCACTACAAGGCAAGCAGCTACCGCAACCCCGCACCGAAATCGCAATACCCGCACCACCACACCAAGGGAAATCGCAACCCCCTTAAGTACGGCAAAGTGAACCGTTATTTTTATCAGATATTAATGAACACTGCAGATATTCATTAATATCTTCAACCTTAAACCTAAAATAGATATTCTTAATACTAGAAAAAAAATAATTCGTGCAATTCTCCAAATACTCCTTCTTAATTCTCCTACAATTCTCAGTTCTCCAATAAATAATACTTCTCAATTCAATCAAATTGTCTCTTCTAAGTATCTATGCAGTTCTCCAAAATACTCCTTCTGAATTCTCCACAAATACTCCTTCTCGATTCTTCACAAATATTCCTTCTCGATTCTCCACTATATAGTCTCCACTTTCCACTTTCCTTTCAATCTAGTTAATTCTCTCCTCTTACTATCTTTACCGGATTTCCTTTACCGGTACTTCTCTCTCTCTCAATCTATTCTATTCTACTTCAAGTCTTTCCTCTAACTCATAAATGTCAGCGTTTCCAGTGTTTTCTGATTTTTCAGATGTTCGCTTCAAACAAGATCCAAAAAAAAAAACTGCGAAATAGAAAAAAAAACATCGCATTATAGCAATCAAAAAAAAAAATTATAATAATAATAATAATAACAATAATAACAATAATAATAATAATAATAACTTTTTTTATGATTAAATTAAATAATTAAATGACTCAATGAATAAAGTATGAATTAAAATTATGAATTACAATATAAAAAATATTTAAATGAGTAGGAATGAAATTGAAATAATAATATAATAATTAATAAAAATAAAAATACCCTCACCACTGCAAGGTGCTTACCTGGGTGGTTGGCCCAGTTTTTTTTATTTCCCTGCGACACCCTTTGAAATCTTGAAAACAAACTGAACCCTTTTATGACCGTCAAATCAGAGAATTCAGACTAAAAAAGAAAAAACAATTTTATACAACCAAATCCAACATTCATCCAAAACAAATCATTCATCAATAACCAACATTTATACTTACCCCAACCAGAATGAAAATTCAGTACTGCTAGTGCTGATATTTGTGCCAATGATGCAGCTGATTGCACAATGGAAAAAATATTTTGTTCGATCTAATAATTTTAATCAGGAAGAGAATTTGATAAAAAATTAGGAACAACAAAGCTTTCCTTTTTGGTCCAATTTTTTTAACTTTTCCGCTGGGAATTATCATGAATCAATGAAATAAGTAGAGGACTAAGAATAGTTAACAAAAAAAAAACCTATCTACAATTGTATTTGATATACAAAATAGATAGGAACTATATACGTAGTGTGAAAAAGTAAGAATAGTATATAAGCTATATAATGGATATCATTGAAATATTAACATATTATTTTTTGCTATATACCTTTAGTATCATTATTTTACCTTGTCATAACGTATGATTAGTCAACTATATGTTGATTTCGTCAATCTTATCTTTGACCTTCACATCGGTTATTTTCATATATTGCTGTAAAAGAGTTTAAAAATAAAATTTGACTAAAACTAAAGTCCGTAAATTGGTCTTATAATATAATGATTATCTAAAAGGAGAGAGTAACGTGGGGGATAGGCGCTGTTTCGAGTAACATAAAGTATATTTCTCCTTATTCAAGAGTTATTTTAATTTTGTACACCTATACTTCTGAAAGTAAATATACCACTTATTGAATAGAGAGGTCATTCAACAACTGCACCTCTTCCGAGACCGAAGTTTCCTGTTTGGTGGCAATTCACAGCGCTGATTCTTCATTTCCTCGTTTTAGGTAAGCTATATAGAAATGATGCTTGAAACCTAAAAGAGAAAAAAGAAAAAGAAACAGTAAATTCAATGAGATACAAAAAAAAAATCCTATCCTACACTACCACATTGTCACCTCAGATGATGTGAGAACACTCTATCAATTCCTTCATAAAATTCGAGACTTGGCTTATTCACACTACAGGTGGATCGATAAGACCACTTTTCGTGGGAGCGAAGTATTTGATTACCATTACGGTACCCATAAACGCAGCAAGGAGTATAGAACTACACCCCACAGCAAGTATCTTAAAAAGAAAAACATTTTTGGATTCCTCCTTTGCTCTCTGATGGTTTGCATGCAACTAAATTGTATCTTAGACAAATTCTTCCGCAAAATATTGGACTTTCTTTTCTAATCTCGACCCAGACAAACGGATCGTCCAAAAAGAACCTTTGATCATAGGAGGCTCTCTGCCCCTTCAAGAAGCGAAGAAAGGGAGCGCATTCTTCGAGAGCATATTGTCACAGTATATCCTTCTACTTCTCAAACATTAACAGATATGGAGAGACGACTAGGTGAAGCGTCATTTGCAACTTTACCTTCACTGTCTGTAGTTCCTCCAACACACATACCTGGTTCTTCATCTTCAGTATTGGAACAAAATCCTTTTAACAATCCAGTAACTGTGAATTCATGGTATCCTCCATCATCAATTCCGGTTGATCACTAGCAAGCTGCATTCCTAAGGACAGAAGTACGGAACTTCGTATATTTGGACTAATTCCTAATACTCTCAATTGCTTTATAAGCATTCAAAAGCTTAGCTTCTCTCCTTTCGCTCTTCTGCCTCAAATACGCTAACCTTTTTCCTCTTCTAAAGCTGCGGCACCTTCTTCTCCTCCAAGCAGTGGCTATCTCTTTTCCTCATATAAGCACACTTTTGTTGTTCGGCACATGCTTCTTGAGCCGCTCGGTCTTTTATTAAAGCAGTGATTTCCTTCACTAAACCTCCTGATTTACACATCTCCATAAACTCAGCGTTAGATGTAGCCATAGTTATATTTGTTGTATACAAAGCAAATTACAAAATATATTGTTCGCTAACAGAGTCACTTTCAACGCACGAATCACAATCCCGTTTTCTACCAAAATTTTCGAAATTTAGCTTTCACTGATAGCTCTATGAAAACAAATTTCTAACCCGCAAAATGTACTAATGTTACTATATATCTATATTATATATATATATATATATAATTATATATATATATATATATATATATTATATATATATATATATATATATAAAATATCCTATCATATATTATTATATATATATATATTATATATATTATATTATATATATATATATATTTATTATATATATTCTATATAATATATATATTATATTATATTTACACAATCTGCAATAAAATTTGACAAAATCTTACGGGGAACTAGTGTTTTCCCTACAGAACTCAAACAGAGGAGAATTGTGAATTCCGGGAAACCACTATTTCGCTCCGCTTAATTTTGCAAACTTTAACGCCTATCTAAACAATATTAATAAATATATATATATATATATATATATATATATATATATATATATATATATATATATATATATATATATAATATATATATATATATATATATATATATATATATATATATTATATATATATATATATATAATATATATATATATATATATTTATAAGAGCATAATATATAAATTACCAAAATTATTCCAGTGTTTCTCTATTTCCAAACGATAACTATTGCTGGAATAACAGTTTGTTATCCCACCAATACGCAAAGAAAATTAAATACGTTTAACTTCAACAAAGCAAATAGTCCAACCGACTATATTGACAGTTAAATAAAAAACAATACAATATCAACTTATATCGTATATCAACAACTGGGGTATAAGTTACAACCCTTGAACATTAGTTCTGGCACAGGTTTTAACAAACGACTGTACTACCTTGAGCTTAAATATTCAATAAAATAGCAAAAATAACTTTACTACAAGCACTTCACTGATAAGAAGTAATGACTGAAAAGTTATAATATAAGATCCCGAGACAGGAATACCCAAATTTATAATGTAGTGCGATTGGTTAAAAAGATATTAAATTATCTGTCATAACTTACTCTTCGAACTGATGAACAAATCCTTTGGCCAGGCCCGTGACAATCCAATCAACTAACACTTTCTAAGATTCTCAAATATTGTAACAGTATCCAGGCCTTCTGTTAAGTGAGCTATTGGCCTGTGAATATTAGAATGCAATATTAAACTTTAAAACTCAACCAACTTATTCTCTCTGAAGACCCTTCAGTGGAACAGACAACAGGTTCTCGCTCCAGAGTTTTTCTTTGCCTTACATAGATCGCACAAGTTAGCAAACTATATACAGACCAGAATGATACGTCATTATTAGATGAATCAACACATACACATATCTCTCACGCACAAAACAGTCTTTAGAACTTAAGCCCAGCCTCATATACTCATCTCTACAATTGCACATATATACCATCTCCACAGAATATATAGAATACTGTCTGAATACTACAGAGAGAAACCCACTAGGGATAACAACAACCAACTCTATATAGAATACTATTTTTAATAAAAAAACATACTAAAATAGATAATCGCGATCATTACACAACTCCACGACTATATATTAATCCATCGACATCGTTAGCGCAAATGTCGTGGGTATTCGTTACATGCGCCTGGTGCACATATAGAATCTTCAGTACCTAAACATAATATAAAGATATATAATATCATATATATTATCACCACATACCATATAACAAATATAAACTCACTATATATAGATCACTCACTAAACAACATAAATTATACTACTCACAATATATAACATATCATATCCTAATACTCAATAAGTTAACACCATATATCCTCTACCTCATATTATATTACTCACTAACATTGTATGTGTTGGGATATAATGTTAATAAAACTCTAAAGACGATATATATACATATAGATTTAGATAACTCCGAATGTCGAGTCGCTACTCGATCTTACACTGCCGCAAGCAATATAGAATCAACACATCATACATAACGCTCAAATCATAATCTCACTAACACTAATATTTATATACACTCTCCAATACCATAATATAAATATTCACCACTTATAATAACTATAATCACTCACTATATTATATATATATATATATATATATATAGTATATAGTATATATAATATATATATAATATATAAATATATTAAATATTTACTTTAAAGGAAACAAAATAAAAACTGTGACACAAATGCTTTACCAATATATTAATCTGCATTTATTTAAGCCCATACCTTTATTATATATATGAAACATACATATACAATCTGTGTCCAAATAATATATTATATAATAAACAGAATATTTAACAAAAATATATGGACTGACTGACTGTTGCAAAAGTATAAAATATTTGACTCATGTAGATTAAATGTTTTAACTATTAATTTACTGGAGACATCGATTTATAAATGTGTACAAATGAATGCTATGAAAGACATAGATCATAACAGCTGATTGTCTTAAAGGCAAGAGTTGCAACTAGTAATAAAACAAATCTTAATTTCAAATAAATAAAATGTGACTTTAGCAATTATTCGTGTATAAAATAATATAATTTTAATCGTTAAACACTTTATGTTTGTTAACACAAAAGAATCTTCACCATACTACGATAAATACACATCAATAATAAATACCCTTACCTGCTAGTGATATATAGCAACACCGCAGACACAATGCATTTGCAAAATTGATTCACACACAAGACCGCATGATAATATCATACACAAATAAGCAATCCGCAAAAATTCTATTTCAGGGATAAACACAATTATATTTAAAACACAGCTTAAAACACCATTAGCTTTACAAGAAAATAAGCCACGAAATTTCCACATTGAAAATTACAACACCATATTACATTTAAAAACATTACCACAATTACTTTATAATAAAATATAAAATAATACACTCCACGAATACAAGGATATGCACACTAAAATAATAAAATCGATCAGACAAGGCATCAAGCGCATACCAACTGTAAGCACCTTAATTAACAACAGATGAAAGCGAAAAGATATAAAATATTCATAATTTTACTATTTATACAAATCTTCGTCAATCAGTTTACGCCTGACCATCCAATCACAATTCTTAAAATAATTAATAAAATGATATATCCACTTATTAGTTATTTCAGAAAAGCAAATATATACTAAACATTTAGCAAGACCGAAAATTGGTATTTCTGTACAATTGAACTTCGTTCTCAAGAAATAACAATTTTCCTCTAAAATCAAAACGTAAAAGCTAAATGAATTTATATATTGTGCGCTTCACACTATACAAAATCATTAAATTTTATTCCATAAACATTTATATATATATATAAAACAATTACATATATATAATAATGCGTAGTATCCTTATACGTTAAAAAATATAATAATATTAATAATAATAATATATAATAATAATAATAATAATAATAATAATATAATAAATATATAGTATTATCTTTATTATCATATCATGCATTTGTGAACGCGACCAATCAAACTTGGTTTCAAAATATAAGTCTCTGAAACAGTTTTCAATTGGCTGTCGTTTACTCCATGAATAAAACATATTATACAATAGTTCTTCGACGGCCGCTGCATCATAACATCGTAAACGATGAGAAAAATTGAAAGAGGTATTGAATGGGCAATGTTTGGCCATTATACTTTTTTAACAGATTACAATAAATGAATGCATGTTTTTTACGTGTTAATATTGCCATTACAATATATATAATATACTTATATATATATATATATATGTATATATAGTATATATATATATATATATATATTTATATATATATTATTATGATTATATATATATATATATATAATTATATATATAGATATATATATATATATCTATATATATATATATATATATATATTTTCTATTTGCATAATTATACTTACTAAATCTTAAAAACGCTTTTTAAAAAAGCTTCCCTAAAATAACTTTCAAAAATATAATGCAAACTGCGATATTTATTACTATCAGAATTATGAAACAAGACTTTAAACCGGCATTAGTCTGACAAAGCGTACAACTTTTTATGTTTTTGCATATTAAGTGTCATAGGAGGAGATTCTTTATCCTAGCAATAATTCTTAAGACAGCAATGACAATTCAAATTCTTTGAACTTTTAAGTGTATACCTTGTAAAGTATCCCTGCAAATTAATTTACTGT
>JABUQX010047100.1:15000-16010 GCA_015478945.1 Trachelipus rathkii
CTGTCATTTTACCTTAGGCTCATTCAGATGAAGTTTAGTTAATATCTTTGTACGAAACTTTTCAATTTTCATTTAATTATTTTTAATATGTGAATGGTTTGCTATAGGTAAGAAATAGTTATTTACTTTTTGTTTTATTACTCTTGTATATAAAACTGGTAAAAACATGAAATATCTTGGGGGGTTTTGCATTGATTGATTTGATTGTGCTGATTCCAAAAATGTAATGGGTTTTTGCAATATCACATTGCATTTGTGAGATATTGTGTGTTACACACAGATTTGTAAAATTTTATGATTTTTACTTTTTTCAAGAGGGTCTCACAATTATTGGGATTATATATTTTTATATATATATATAATATATATATATTATATATATTTTTTTATATATATATATTATATATATTTATAGAATATATATATATGGCATATATGAATGGAGAGAAACAAAATGCAATGAATATGCATCACATGTTTTTGATGATAATATTAAACATTATATACAACTATGAATAAGAGTATATGGGACAAAATGATGTAATAGCAGGAATGGGGTCTTAGTTAATGTAATCTACGATGGTAGTAATTTTCTTCGTAGACGATCTAAACTGTCATAGGTCTGGATTCCCTCATAAGCTACAACAATAGTCGGCATCATATTGATATCCCCTTGTCCTGGTTACGACTTCCATGAACTTTAGATTCTTGATGGAAGCGTTATCTGCTCATACGTACCATCGCTAGGTTATCCGGAAATTTTTAGGTGACGACATGTAAGTACGTGCAACTTATACTTCATATTACATCATGAGAAATGAAAACTGTATTCTAGCAGTTCCTGTACATGTTAGTGGTTCTCGGCTTTCCCTGTTCCCAGAAAATTCTGTGCTACATCTGATAAAGCATTCCACGCTCTTGCCTCTAACACAGTATTGTTGTAGCAAAGGCAGCATCACGGAGGAGGGTCCGTATTTGTGGGCCATCAATATCGCTTTTTTCTTCTCGTC
>JABUQX010047101.1:0-22500 GCA_015478945.1 Trachelipus rathkii
AGTCATGAGATTATATATATTTAATTTATCAGGAAAGATATAAAACTGTTATGCTAAAAGTTATGTTTAAGCACTTGAAATATGATTAATAATATATACTTAAAGTAATAAATATAAAAACAATAAAATAAATTAAAATGATAAGTATAATATTGATAATTAATATAATAAATAATAATGAATAATAATAATAATAATGTATATATATAAATATAATTAGATAATAATTATTAAATAATTATATAATTATTATAAATATTATATATAAATAATGATATGAATATAATATAATAATAATTAATAATAAAATAGTAATAATTAATATAAATAAATAGTAAAGACAATAGATTATAATTTAAATAATTAATAATATTAATAATTAAATAATAATAAATTATATATAATATAATTTGTCATCAGACAGATATAGCCGATTTGTTTTATTATAAAAATAGCTTAAAGCAATTTAACCTCTATAATTTATACTTTAATTTTGAATTTTCAAGATATTCTTAAAACTATCTTCGATTTTCACTTCAGGTTTAACACGTTACATTAGTACGTGTTCGAAAAACGCTTCCGTTAAACTCGGATACTTTATACGTTTCTATTGTATATTATGTTCAATTATTTTTGTTAGATGATGTTGTAATAGTTGTCTTTATGATACGGTTTTAATAACTAATGATCTTGTCATTATTATTTCTATTATTATTATTATTAAATATTATCTATTATTTATATATATTATTATTATTAATTCATTATATATATGTTATTATTATTGGCTCAGTTTAAATATTTTTTATTTATTAATAAATGCTGGAGAATAATAAACTATTTATTTATTTATTATAATTATCTTATTAGGTGAGAAAATAAATGTCATGTTTGGCAGTAACATACTTGTTATCTTCATTTTATATGTCTATTAGTTCGGGGATTTTATCGTTTCCCATTCCGCATCATATTCTTCCGAACAATTTATCGTATCTTTGCGTTAGCAGATCAGGATTAAATACTGAATAGTATAGATATTATATAGCCTTTGCACATTATACAAATATAAGCTTATAATTTTTTTTTTTTAATTAAAAAAGGCTCATCTCTGGAACTTTACAATATCCTTCATAATTAATTAATAATCGTTTGAGCTATAATCTGAATGCTCCCTCAAGAATAAACTTTTGTTTCAGGCTTCAATACTCTTTAAACCCTTTTTTTTTTTTCTCTCTTCAGGCTTTAGCTTGTTATAACAAATATTTCTCATCCCTCGTTCAACTTCCTGTACCATCCACTATAAGGCAGATCACTGTGTGTCCTGTTTATTTATTAGTATAAGTATTACGAGTTTTTCATAAGAAGATCGAGGATATAGTATAATTGATATCAATGGTGAATTCTTGGTTTTGTCAAAAGATGCTAAAATAGCAATATTTATAGATGTGAAATTCTTATTTTCAAAGATGCTAAATATGACATAATATGTCTTCAAATTTCATATGTATAGCAATTACTAAGGAGTAGGGTTGGTCGACGCACAAGTTGCGAAGCTCCAAACAAATCCAATGTACCTGTGCGGTGCGGCGCGGTGCGGCGCGGTGCGTGGTGAGCTTGGTGCGGTGCGGTGCGCCACACAAATCCAATGAACCTTTGCTGAGCGGAACGGTGCGTGGTGCGCTTACCTTGGTGCTGTGCGCCACACCAATCCAGTGTAGTGTGTACCTGTGCGGTGCTGTTCGGTGCGTGGTGCGCTTACTTTGGTGCAGTGCGGCGGGGTGCGATCTTACTCGATTTTTATGAAACTCGTATGAAATGCTTGACGTGAAATGTAAAAAGTCAGAAGAAAAAAAAAGGGAAAATGAGCCTGAAAAAAGTTATGAAGTATCTAAACATTATATTAATGATGTATTTACTGCCAGGTGCTTTTTAATTAAAAAAAAAAAAATTATAAGCTTATATTGGTGTATAATGTGAAGCTATTCATATATCATTTTTCCATCGCTAACGCGTTGAGGGTACTGGGGCGAAATCCCCCCCGTAGACAAATGGTCGTGTGCCATGCATTTATTTCTCACTAAAAAATAATATAAATGTTATTTCCCAACGATTTATTAAAAAAAATATTTAAACTGATCAATATAATAATAATAATAATAATAATGATAATAATAATAATAATAATAATAATAATAATAATGGACAGTCATTAGTTAAAATGTACTAAAACAACTATTACAACAATAACAAAAACAAGAACTAAAACAATAGAAAACGAAAGTATCCGAGTTTAACGGAAGCGTTTTTCGAACACGTACTAATGTAACGTATTACTGTAATCAAATGAGTTTAGAATATTTTTGAAAATTCAAACAAAATTATAGTTAAATTGCTAGGTCATTTTAATTAGGTATTAGTCTGACAATATATAATATATATATATATTATATAGTTATTATAAAAGATATATATAGACAAATATATATATATATATATAAGTATATATATATATATATATATATATATATATATATGGTATTGTCTATTATATATATATATATATGTATATATTTTTATATATACAGATATATATATGAAATATATATATATAAGATATATATATATATATATATATATAGAGATAATTGTTAGTATATATATTAAATAATTAAGATGCTGGATATAGGGTATTAATGAATTTGGAAAATATTGAAAATTTACAGTAGCAAACAAAACCCCGGCTGCTGGTAAAGAGAAACGCATTTTAGTGCTGCTCAGTATTGCTGAGCTTCATGTGTAACAATGTTGACTGGTTGGGTGAATGGATTTCGTCATGTGCAATATAAAATTAGAATGATATGGAGAGAACCAAAGATAAATATAAGAATGAACAGGTAAGACTAGACGGCAGCAAAGTATTTTAGACCAGTGGATCTTAACCCCTTTTGAGTCAAAATTTCAACCCTTCTTTAAGAATCTGAGGAAAGCTTTGGTCCTCCTCAGAAATATCACAGAAATAAGGCTAGCTCTTGCATGCAACATATAGTATATATATATATATATATATATATAGTATATATATATATATATATATATATATATATATATATATATATATATATATATATATATATATATATATATATATATATATATATATATATATATATATATCAGTGGCGGCTCGTGGTCAAAATTCTTGAGTGGGGCAAATCAATATATATATTTATATATATATATATATAAGAGAGAGAGATAGAGAGTATATATATATATATATATATATATATATATATGTTATATATATAGTATATATATGTTCGATCGTGCTTGCTCTCTGGTCATTCAGGCTAGAGGACAGTGCGTATCGGGGAGTGGAAAAATTCTCGTTCTCCTATCACTTTTGCTAATTTTCATTCAGCTAGAAATCGTTGCAGGATACTCTTCGACGAGCAAAGCGAGCTTTCATCAAACGAAAGTATTAACTTTTGGTTCTCCTACTTCACAACCTTCAGCCCTCTTGCCAAAATATTTCCAACAACTTCTCAAATCTACCTTCCTCCTCTCTTACTATCTGATAGTTCTGTGGCTAGACTTCATCTGAAAAAGGCCATCCCTACAGGTTTCTATTTTCTCTCAACTCCAAACTGACAGATTGTATCTCCTTCACACTTCCAGGTGTCCTCATTTTTCACTAGAACATTACTTATCAAGGCATGGGCTCCTGGAAATCTATGAACGTTAGGAAGGCGGGCGGCATTCTACCCCTTAGTTTTGAGGAGTAAGCTCTGTGCTGGCCCCTTCCCCCTGCCTTTAATCATACTTGTGTCACAACATTTTCCCTCAGTGTTGGAAGCACGGCATGTCCAACCTATTCCGAAAAAAAGGAAGCCGTTCTGACTTCTTCATCCATCAGCCTCACATATAGCCTCATTATTCATCGGTATCTTTGAAACCCCTTCAACTCTTACTTGGGGATCATCTGGAATCTCATTCACTTTTTTCCGATCGCCAGTATGGCTTGCGTCAGAGGGTTCAGCCAAGATATACTTTCCCATCTTACTGATTTATGGTTTTCCGTCCTTAGGAACTACGGGGAGACTTGCATGGTGGCGCTTGACATATCCCAATTATTAGACTGTGGTGGCACGCTAGACACGTTCCAAGCCCTCCTTTGCTCTCTCTCCCTTCCTTGGGCTTACTAATGCTCATTTTCTTCAAATCGCTCAATATCGTATTGTTGTTGATGGTGCGACTTTTTTTTCTGTCAATAGGTGTTCCTCAGGGTTCTGTCTTATCTCCTACTTTATTCTTACTTTTCATTAATGATCTTCTCACCTGCACATCTAACTCTATCCACTCATATGCTGATGACTCGACCCTTCATTCTTCAACTCATTTCAATTCTGCTCCCTCTTTTACTTCTAGAATTGCCTCTCGTCTTAATCTTTCCGATTCTATTCTCGCTGATCTGGATAGAATTTCCGGATGGGGTCGTCTCAACCTTGTGAAATTCAATTCTTTAAAAACTCAACTTCTACAAATCTCCTCTCTAAAACACCTTCTAACTTTCCTATCTCTTTCGACGGTTCCTGTCTCTCCTGATGACAATATAAACGTCCTTCTTAACATAAAAAAAAATGTCTTGGAAACATCACAACTGTTGCTAGGGCGGCCTCAAAGAAACTGGGAGTTCTGTTTAGACTGCGAGATTTTTTTTCCTCTTCTCAGTTACTCCAGCTATACAAGGGCCTCATCCGCCCTTGTATGGAGTATCTGGGGGGGCTCTGGTTTCACCCGGCTTTTAGATAGGGTCGAGTCAAAGGCCAAAAGGCTTATAAATTGTTCCGTACTTTCCAGTTCACTTGATCCTCTATCTTTGCGGCGTGATGTTGGTGCTTTATCTCTTTTCTATAGGTACCGTAGTGGCAGGTGCTCGAGGGAACTTATCACCCGCGTACCACCACCTTTACGTCGCCCTCGTAGCACAAGAGGTGCTGTATCTGCACATGAGTTTTGTGTTGATATTGGTAACTCCAGACTAGTTCGCTGCGGTGCTTCCTTCTTTCCTGCCACCTCTGTTCTGTGGAATTCTCTTCCATCTTCTGTGTTTCCTGCTGAATTTAATCTCCCCCACTTCAAAGCCTGCGTCTGCGTTCATCTGCGTAATTTGGCGTTAGTTCGATTCTGAGGGGTAACACCCTCCTTAAAAAAGGGACTCTGCCCAGAGTGGGAGGTATAAAAAAAAAAAAAAAAAAAAAAAAAAAATATATGAAAATTCATATTTTTTGTACTTACATTTATTTATAAATATCAAATTTTCTTCCTTTTTGAATGGTTTCATATATAAATCACTCACTGTTTTGCACATATTCTTACATGTTTGAATTTTAATATGGCCTGCAACATTCATGAAAGAATTTAGCAACTGACCTGCTATATTAAAGCAGAATCGAGTTGAAATTTACGTCGGCAGTTTAACGGAGAACCTTCGAATGAAATAATATGTATAGTGAGCACATGAGTATGTGCACATACTCATATACGCATATTTATATATATATATATATATATATATATATATATATATATATATCTGTCTTTTTAATATTTTTGGGTTCACTAAGACAAGTAGGCGTTGCCTACTCTGCCTACCCTCAAAAGCCGCCACTGATATATATATAAAGATATAGATATATATATATATATATATATATATATATATATATATATATATATATATATATATATATATATATATATATATATATATATATATATATATATATATATATATATGAAAATCTATATTTTTGTACTTAGTAATTATTTATAAAGACTTCAATTTTTCTTTCTTTTTTTGGATTTTTTTTTAATGACTGCTACTAGAGTCGGCAGGCAAATTACAGAGGTACTGCCTAGACTTGAAGAAACGGAATTAATTTTTAGAAGCAAGAGCTCATTTGATCGCTACATTTAAAACGGAATCAAATTGAATTTAAGTTGCGGCTTATAATCAAGCCTTAGAATAAGATCATATATATATATATATATATATATATATATATATATATATATATATATATATATATATATATATATATATATATATATATATATATATATGTATATATATATATAGAAGTATATATATATATGCTGATCTTTTAATGATTTTTTGGGTTCATTAGTGAGGAGGAGCGATCGCTCCATCGCTCCTATACACGAGTCGCCACTGATATATATATATATATATATATATATATATATATATATATATATATATATATATATATATATATATATATATATATATATATATATATATATATATATATATATATATATATATATATATATATATATAGTGCAAACCCAGTAAGTTAAATTAATCGTCTCGGAAAACAAGATAGGTACAAGAAACTGATGACATGGTGTGAAACCTGCGTATGAAATTTGTAAGGAAAATGAAAATTTTATTATTTTTTTTTTTTTTTTTATATCTCCAAACTACGATAGGTACAAGAAAACTAATAACACAAAATATGAATCATGTGAAATTTAAAGAAGCAAAAGGAATTTTTTTATATACTAATAACATATTTGGAATCAGTACATGAGTTTTTTTTTAGCTCGAGCTACCAGGGACAGATGTATCGCAGGGCCTCTCGTCCCCCAGGAGGCCGAGAGATCCCTGACTCTGCATCTTTGGTGGTTTATCCTGGGGTGTTCTTTTAGTTAAAAAGAAAAACATTTTTCCATTTTTTCACTACAAATTTCACGCTGATTCGAATTGTTATTAGTTTTCTTGTACCTATCGTAGTTTTGAAGAAACCAAAAAAATAAATTTTTTTTTTCATTTTCCATACAATTTCACATGCTGACACAACATAGGTATCAGTTTTCTGTACCTATCTTAGTTTTCTTTAGATGACAGGGTAACTTTTGTTTTCACCATATGGCATGATAATATAGTTATATATATATATATATAGTGAATAGTATATATATATATATGTATATATATATATATATATATATATATATATATATATATATATAGTAGACCTTTTTCTGTTTTATTAACTCTGTGTAGTTTTGAATATTTTTTGTTTTTTTAAATATATTTCTAGTATATGATCCTAACAATCAATTTCAGTGGTAACGTTTGATGATTCAAAAATATATAGGACCTTTTTCGTTTTACGACTTCGTCAGTTTTAATTTTTTTTTTTTTTTTTTTTTAATATATTGCTAGTATATGATACTAATAATTAATTTTAGTGGTGAACATGCTTCAAAAGTTCGAAATATTTTAAATAATTTTTAAAAGTAATTTTTAGTAAATATTTTGTTTTTATTTTAATAGGTGTTTTTCAAACTAGAGGAATACGCAAGGGAGTAAACCGCAAAGATGGCAGGAGTCGGGGTCTCTCGGCCTGGGAACGACAGGGTAGGACTCTATTTCCCCCTCCGGGGAGGGTCTCCGAAACCCCCGCTCTTTGGTATTTGAGTGTCGCGGGGTTTTCAGCCTCATGGTAGGGAAACGTCCCTCTCTGTCCCCCGTGGGCTCGAGCCCTCTAATATAGTATATATATATATATATATATAGTATATATATATATATATATATATATATATATATATATATATATATATATATATATATATATATATATATATATATGTTAATATTTTTACATTTTGTAATAAGCTTTATATATGCGCTGGATTCCAAATATGCAATTAGCTTTGTAATTGCTGAAGCTTTTTGAGATATTTCATTTTTGAAAAAATATTTAACATAAAATGTGATTTTTAAAAATTATTTATTCTTTGAACTTTTGAATCATGTCCGTTACCACTGAATTCATTGTTAGTATCATATAGTAGCAATATATTAAAAAACAAAATATGAACGACGGAGTCGGGAACAGAATAGATCTTTATATTAGGGGCTGTGGAGTCGTAAAATAAATTTTCTGACCTGACTCACCTTAACCCCAAATTTTTGGATTTTCGACCTGATCGACTCGAATCCACTTAAACAAAATTTTCGACCTGACTCCACTTAAACAAAATTCGACTCGACTCCGACTCCCACTTAAAACAAAAATTTTGACTCGGATCGACTCCGAGACTCCGACCATAGTCAACAAATTCAAAATTTCACCCCTGACTCAGATTAGTGCTTACAGAGTTACAGTAAAACATTTTTTTGTTTCAACAAATTTTTTCGCTTGTTTTGAGAATAAAAAACTATACCAGTTTTCCAATGAATCTAATCCCTAAATGCTATACGGTAAAATACCGTAAAGACATAAAGATGCAGCGCAACACATGACAAACAAATATATATCAGTTTCGGAAACAAATGTGGCTAACGTAATTATAATGGTAAATTATTTTTATTTTTATTATAAAACAGCCATATTATAAAATTAACAGTTTAATACTTAAGAATAATAATAATAATAATAATAATAATAATAATAATAATAATAATAATAATAATAATAATAATATAATAATAATAATAATAATAATAATAATAATAGCATTAAAAGAATCGCTTATGAAATAAAAAACAAAAGAATTTCTGACAAAATTAAAAGAACTGATTTATAATTTAGATATATATATATATATATATATATATATATATATATATATATATATATATATATATATATATATATATATATATATATATATATATATATATATATATATATATTTATTATATATATATATATATATATATATATATATATATATATATATATGTATTGCCTAAAATACATAAAAACTCAGAAAATTCACCTTTGAGACCTGTAATATATATGTGCAGAACGGTTACACACGAAATTGCCCAATATCTGAACAGCATTATTCTACCATATCTTAATAACTCTTTCATAGTTAAATCAAATAATGAATCATTATGTAAATTATCAAACTTAAAACTTGAAGCCACTAATATATTCGCCTTACTTGATGTAGAATCTTTGTTCATAAATGTACCGGTTCTTGATACGATTGACATAATAACCTACCCCCACCAGATATATCAGAACAACATATAAGAACCTTTTATTAATTTGTTGTACTCAAATACCGTTTAAATTTAAAGAAAACATATCTCTACAAACTGATGGAGTGCCGATAAGCTCCACCACTTCGACCTACATCATGACTTATATGTCTAATCTGGAAAACAAAATTCTTCGTGGAAACAAACAACTTTAAACCCCGTATTTACATAGCAGGGCGTCGACGACACCCTCACTATTTTTAGGAACATAGATCATATACATCAGTTCATCAATAAAATTCAAGAGTTGTCATGCTTAAAATTCACATACGAAACAGGTTAATAATGCTATCTGTTTTTTAGACATCAAAATCAATGTTAATTCTGACGGCTCATTATCTACAGGCATGCATGTCAAAACCCACTGATAATGGTCTGTATATGAACTATGGATCCTATTCACCGACTATTTACAAAGAATCTATCATAAAAATTTTAGTTTACAGAGCATACAACCTATGTTCAACTTGGAAAACTTTTGATGAAGAAATTTGCCGCATTAAGTAAAATTTAATTAACTGTGATCATCCACAATATTTAGTTGAAAATTTAATTAATAAAACCCTTACAAAATTATATAATAAAGAAAGTAAAAATAATAAGAAAAATTCGATAAATTTCTTCTTCAAAACTTCCAATGCTATTTGTCAATAAGGAAGAGAAGTGTCTTCGTAATATTTTGAATTCTCACCTCAAAACTAAAGACACCTCAAAAATTATAGTCAGACTATACCATAAGTCCAAACAACTGGCATCTTCCTTTAGCACAAGAGATGCTTTGCCCGACAACCATCACGTTGTGTACCAATTTAACTGCCCTGAGTTAGACTGTACGTCGACATATATTGGTTACACGAAGAATAGATTGTCGGACAGGGCATATCAACCTCTACAGTCCCAGCAAAATCTTTGAACATTTCAACACGGCACATGGTCAATCAACTATTAGTAATATTTCTAAACACTTCACAATATTATACGGATCGTGTGAAGTCCAGAAACTTAAAATTGCGGAGGCCTTCTACATCAAAACACGCAACCAGACATTAACATAAAATTTTATGTATTTATCAGTCAGACTAAAAATCCTCTGAAGATGTCTCAATTATAGACTCATTCGCTTACAAGAAATAATCCTCTGAAGATGTCTCAAGTATAGAGACGAAACGCGTCGGGAAATCTTAATAAATATATATCTTCTTCTTCTCCTAAATTATTTTCAAAGATTATTTTAAGGAAATTAAATAATGTACAAAAATAAATATTTAGAACGTTGGAAATAAAATCAAAAACTTTTATAATAATAATAATAATAATAATAATAATAATAATAATAATAATAATAATAATAATAATAATAATAATAATAATAATAATAATAATAATAGTTCACTAAATTCGACTCCGACTGACTCCACTTACACAGGAATCTTCGACTCCGACCCACTTGCGCAGAGTTTTCGACCTGGACTCGGGAAAAGTTCGCGCGAGTCACGACTCCGACCTGGACTCCGACTCCAGCCTGTTTTTATATATATATATATATATATATATATATATATATATATATATATATATATATATATATATATATATATATATATATATATATATATATATATATATATATATATATATATATATATATATATATATATATATATATATATATATATATAATTATATATATATATATATATATATATATATATATATATATAATTATATATATATATATATATATATATATATATAATTATATATATATATATATATATATATATATATATATATATATATATATATATATATATATATATATATATATATATATATATATATATATATATATATATATATATATATATATATATATATATATATATATATATATATATATATATATCATATAGTTAAACTTATATCCTAAACTTCCCCTAATGGTTTACAGTTTACATATTATTTCTGTTTGTTGTAAGTAAAATCTTTGTGATTTGTAGGTTAGTTTCTTTCCATTACTAATTTTAAAGAGTTTTAAATATTTAATTAGTATATTTAAGTTTGGTTAGGTTAAGGTTATCAAGGTTATGTAAGGTTACAGGATTTGGGTTTAATAATTAGGACGTTTTTTGCTTTTATATGCTGCGAAGTTCTTTTTACTGAAATAAAATGAGTTCGTGATATCGAAAACGGAGCCTACTTCTTTTTTCCTATAATTCTTAAAGTGTTTGAAATATTTAATTATTATATATTTTAATTAATTTTAAATAATTACTTTATTAAATTATTTAAGTTTAGATAGATTTATATAAATAATTAGAACTTTTTTTTTTTTAATTTTTATATTTTTAGTTCTTTTTATGGCAATAAATCTATATATATATATATATATATATATATATATATATATATATATATATATATATATATATATATATATATATATATATATATATATATAATATAAAGCTATAAATATATATATGTTATGTTATATATATATAGGCGCTACTCCTTTAAAAGGATGTTACATAAATAGACATGATATCGAAAATCGCCGAACGCTACACGCGTGGAACCCTACAGTGTCACGTGTTAGCTAAAACTCCAATAGAAGGAGCGCAAGAGTTTCCAAATTGTTTTTTTTATCATGCCCAGAAAATGTTAATTTATATATATATTATATATATATTATTATATATATATATATATATATATTATATATATATATATATTATATTATATTATATATATATATATATATACATATAAAAACTTAAGCTCTTTCTAAACCTTCGATTTCGATATATCGAAATATATATCGATACCGATATCTATCAATATTCGATATATACATATATATATATATATATATATATATATATATATATATATATATATATATATATATATATATATATATATATATATATAAATATATATATATATATATATATATATATATATATATATATATATATAAAGAATATATATATATATATATATATATATATATATATATATATATATATATATATATATATATGTCACTAAAAGACCCACAATCTATATCTCAAAAACTACAACAGCTACCGGGAAAAGGAATACATTGTTGGAATGCTGGTACAATTTTAGTGCGGAAAATGTAAATAAAAATATATTGTTAATAATTAGGTGATATGAGAGAAAGTCACTTAGAGACTTTTATATTGTGTTACTAAGTTAGCACACTTTCTAGTAAATTTTTTTTTTTTTAACTAAAGAATACCCAAGGGTATACCGCACTGATAGGAGTCGGGGTCTGGCCTGGGAACTACGGGGTTGACTATTTCCTTCTCCGGGAGAGAGGGCCCGAACCCCGCTCTTATTTGGGTGTCGTGTCCCTCCCGCCCCTACGGGGTATGGGCAAACGCCCCTTTGTAATTTTCTGTCGGCTCGAGCCCCTACATTGCCGTGAATACCTACTATCCCCTGCCTGGCCTGAGCTCCTCCCCAAAAGCTACTTTATGGCGATACATTATATATATATATATATATATATATATATATATATATATATATATATATATATATATATATATATATATATATATATATATATATATATATATATATATATATATATATATATATATAGTTTTTAAGTAAAAAATTACTAATATTTAAGTTTAATGAATAATTTACTCACTACTGGCCGGTTTCTTCTCTTAATTTCAGTTTCTTCCACTTTTCACAAACTTTTAATTTATTATTGTAGAAAATGTTGTAAGAATCCTAAAACTGTAAAAACATTTTAACACAGTTCGAATAAATCTTTCAAATTCATATTCACAAAAATAAGAATACAACATCACCTTTTTTAGGAATTTAAAAAAAAAATGGCGCTTGTTTATTATATAAAGACATTTTCCTTTGAAAGGTTCCAATAATGCTGAAATTTAATATAAAAAATATTAAAAATATACATTATTGAAAATATTAAAATAAAAAAAAGGAAAAAAATTAATATAAATATATATATATATATATAAAAAATAAAAAAAATATATTTATATATATATATATATATATATATATATATATATATATATATATATATATATATATATATATATATATATTAAATATGTTTCTATGAATAATCTTAGATTCTCGGTATCTTGGGTATAATCGATACACATATATCGAAAATCGATTTTAAAAATTAAATATCGATAGGTCAGAAAGAAAATATATATATATATAGAGTATATATATATATATATATATATATATATATATATATATATATATATATATATATATATATATATATATATATATTTTAAGGGGCTCGGAGCCGACGGTGGGACAGGAGGGGGGGGACAAAAATCCCGCTTGTCCCCTTCGAGAGGCCGAGACCCAATCGTTTCATCTTTTGCAGCTTAGAATCTAGGTATTCGTTTAGTTATAAAAACAAAAACTATTTTTTGGCAACTCTGGCGCTCTATTGCCTTGAAATCGGAAAAAAATCGATAATATTTTTCGTTCAATATATATCGGTTAACATCCTTTTAAAGGACAAGTTCCTATATATATAGCTATATATATATATATATATATATATATATATATATATATATATATATATATATAATATAAAAATATATATATATATATATATATATATATATATATATATATATATATATATATATATATATATATATATATTAGGATGGACAAAAAATATCGATATATCGAAATATCGATATTTTTGGCTCGATATATCGATATTTTTGGGCGATATTTTCTTAGGCGATATATCGATATTTCGATATTTTTTCTTAATATCGAAATCCGATATTCTTTTCAAAAAAAATTTTTTAAAGGCCGGAAAAAAATAAAATCTTATCCCCCTCTCCCGACACCCTGAAGTTATGAAACTCTTTTTTCCCCATATTTCGTTCTTCGTCCGTCCCCCAATGTCGTGTATAAAATAAACCGAAAAATTGGGGTTTTAGATTTTTCGTCTTTTCGGGAACCAAAAATGGCACATACCACATAGTCAAATTGTCTTCTGAGTATTCACTAATCACTATTCAGTTATTCAGTGGCAAGACTTTGCAGTCCACTCGAGACCAGCCTGATCCTGATTTACGTGTAGCTCTATGGAGTGTGTTCAGTGTCAGTGTGGACGAAGATAATCCTTGCAGAAATCTAATACCGGAACAGGACTCCTGTGAGCTGGTTTACAGTTAACATACCGAGTACCGACTAGTTTAATCATCTACTGGCGATTACGATTGTTTTGCTTAAATATGTAATTAACTAAATTAACGATTTTATAATAGCCATTACTAAAAGTTAGTATTTGGGGGTACATCACTAAAGCTTTTCTTATGATAAGTCGTCTGGCATCCAGTTCAAACTTCTTAAATATTATTTCATTTTAATACTAAAATTTAATAGATTTTCTTAAGATCCAGACTTCCAGAGTCGTCCAAGTATCAGTTGTCTACCATCCAATTTAAATTAATTTCGTTGTTAGAATCAATATTTATTTTTGTACTTAAATAGAAATCATTTTGAAGATTCCTAGCTTCATTAATACTTAATAGCTATTTTTTTCATTTTTAATACGAAAAAGGTGATTTTATGGGATTATTGTTTAATTTTCTAGTGAAACGCGATTTTCTTATTTAATTTATTCACTCGTCCACAAAAAGTCAAAAACACCCCCAGTTCCTCAAGATCCAACATCAACGCTTTCTAGCACAACTTCAGTCTTCAACCTCTTGGAGTTGGAAACTTGAAAGTTGGAAGACCTGAAGAGTGAAGATCCTTTTCCACTCCCTCTACCACTCCTTCCTTCCACACAGTCCGCTCACATCTATAAATCAAAAAGCTCCATATATACATATAAATATACATATAAAAATATATACATATATAGTATATATATATATATATATATATATATATATATATATATATATATATATATATATATAGAATATTTTATAAGTTATTATATTATATTATTATTATTGGTTATTATTACATTATTATTATTATATATATATTATATTATTATTATTACATATATTATTACATAATATATATATGGACAAAGTTACTTAACGGCCACACGGAACGTGAGATCGGATTATATATATTATTATTATTATTATTATTATATATATATATATATATATATATTACTATATATATATATATATATATATATATATATATATATATATATATATATATATAGTTAGGTTAGTATTAAACCGTAATACTGTGAAATACCTAACAACTGCTCATTGTTTAAGAACGCAAATAAATCTGTTAACAACATCATTTCTGCCGTTGTAAAATAAAAAACATCGTACATCCCTAAAACTTTGTTATTTATTTTATTTTTTATTTTATGTTAGTTTTAATTTATTTTGTACTTTTCATAACTGAAATTTTGCCCCTGATTCCAAAAATGTATTCAATTTTAGTGTAGCTATCGTTGTTTTTTAACTATGTGCGTCGCCTAATCTGGAGGATATATATATATATATACAGAGAGTTACTCATATTTAAATATATATATATATATATATATATATATATATATATATATATATATATATATATATATATATATATATATATATATATATATATATATATATATTGGATTATAATATATCAAATTATAATCGGATTATAAAATATCGAAATATCGATATATCGAATATCGATATTTTTCTGGCGATAATATCGAAGGCGATATGATATTTTTTTAAATATCGATATATCGATTTATCGATATTTTTTAGATATCGGGCATCCCTAATATATATATATATATATATATATATATATATATATATATAAAAATATATATATATATATATATATATATATATATATATATATATATATATATATATATATATTATATATATATATATTATTTTAGTTTGCCATAAAAATAGTTTTCTTTGTTGTATATTTAAATAGCCCAATTACACTTTAAGAGCCCAATCTGGCAAAGCGAATTTTTTCCCAGGTATCGATATGTAAAGCTTACATATATATATATATATATATATATTAGGAACAGTATATAGATTTACATATATATAGATATATATATATCTATATATATATATATATATATATATATATATATATATATATATATATCAGGGGGTATACATAGGGTAGGTAGGGTAGGTAGCTCCTACCCAATATTTTTGAGTCTTTTTGATAAAATAAATTAAATGGTAAAGTTAACTAAACTATTACAATTTTATTTGAAAGTGAAAAAAAGAAACTGATTTATAAAATAAATTTAAAGTAAAACAACTACATTAGCAATAGCAATTATAATAACTAAAAACATTTGGAAATTTGCCTTCCTACTCTGTTCATAGAGTAAAATTTTAAGCTATCGGCAAACAGAGATTTTCATATTTCATATAATAATATATAGGGCCAGGCCAGACATTATTACCTTGCTGTACGAATGAAAAAATACGAGAATCCACGGGAACGAAACTTTTCGTTCAGGCGAAAACGTACGAAGAAATTTGAAAAAAAAAAGAATTTTGAATAATCTCTCTCTCTCTCTCTCTCTATATATATATATATATATATATATATATATATATATATATATATATATATATATATATATATATATATATATATATATATATATATATATATATATATATATATATATATATATATATATTCCTTAGGATCCTTACCTTACCTTTCCTTACGAGTATAGATGTTTTAATCAACTGTTGCAGATTTTTTCCAGAAAACTTTATTGACGTTAAACTTAATAAATTGTATGTGTCATATCAGTATAATTGTACACGAACACGCATTTCAACTTGCGAATATAAACCGTTATATTTACCAGATTGACTTATCTACACAGATTGGGCATATCGAAGAAAATGTACCTTATAAATCTTAAATTGCCAATCTTGAAATCTTTTTAATCACAATATTAAGATTTATTTGGCAATATTTATTTCATTTTTTATTTTATTAAATTATTTATTAATGAACTAATTAAAAGAAATTCATAAAAATGTAAGAAGCACTATAGTTCTCAGATGGGTATAATAAATTAGTCTTATTAAATCTCCCCAAACCACATTTTTAATGTTAGGGCATTGTTTCAACAAGGTTACAGGATATACGGGGTCGTGGTGGGTCACAAAATTAAAATATTTAATGTACGAAAAACAGCTTTTCTTAATTAATTATAATCAAATGTTACACAGTTATTTATAAAAAGTTAATACTTAATAAAATAAAAATAATATACATAATGCATCCAAAAGCATCTTTCATTATGAATTATATATATATATATATATATATATATATATATATATATATATATATATATATATATATATATATATATATATATATATATATATATATATATATATATATATATATATTTATTATAAGATCATTTCAGAACAGACATACACATTTCTCTTAAATGTATTAGAATCATATATATATATATATATATATATATATATATATATATATATAGTGAAAGATGATAAGAGTATAGTATATATATATATATATATATATATATATATATATATATATATATATATATATATATATATATATATATATATATTGTGGGGATTATGACCTAGTCCCAGGTAGCTGGGCTAATGAAGACCAGATCACCAATCCACATTTATTCCTACTTCCAAACAAATCTCTGGCGCGGTACCACTTTCGCTCGATTAGTTTGGAAGTAGCCAATGAATAGTGGAATATAAATTTTGTATATATATATATACTCGGTGGACCTCGTGTGGACCAGAGTAATTAATATATATATATACAAACGAATGAAAAATAATTATTGACTCTATATCTACTGCTATATAGACCGAATGCTCATAAAAGAACCGAGTTTTTATTTATGATGATTTTGGGAACGAAAAAGTTTTGTCGTATAATAAATTTAATTGAAATTTATTTTTTATATTGTTATTGAAAGTTTACTAAGTTTATTTTATATGGAAGTCGCTTTAATATTTGAAATTATAATTTTTCATTGCGAAGTTATTTCTGAATTTCCGAATATGTGTAACCACGTTATCGAACAAGATGTAGAACAAATGTAGTATAAATATATAGACTTTCGAACGTTGACAAAGATGAAAAAAACTCAATCAAATTTCGAAAGTATGAAACAATAATAACAACAATATTTGTTGTGATAACGGTAACAATAACAGCACACTACTAAGACTTTCTATAATTAGTACTATGAAAATAAAATAACAATAATAATAATAATAATAATAATAATAATAATAATAATAATAATAATAATAATAATAATAATAATAATAATAATAATAATAATAATACTAGCTACACTAAAATAAATGATAATAATAATAATAATAATAATTATTATTAATGGTAAATTATAATAGTCAATCTCTAGAAATGCAAAGCATTCTAGAAGAAAGACAAGTTTCCAATGTAATAACTTTTATTTTAGGTTCCTAATGTTTCTTGTTTCTGTTCAGAAAACAAGGAAAACAAAGAGGAACCTTAATAAGCAAATTTCTACTTCTTGGAAAACTAATTATTATTACAAGACAGTGGTGAAGCCTCTGTCTAAGGGAACTAACTTGCTCCACCACCAGGGGTTAAACTATGTCTACCATTACCACTAGTTACAATTTATCATGCACGGAAATTTGAGGAAACGCGAAATGTTACACAATTTTTTGAAAACTCGCTAAACTTTGGGCTATAAATTTTAATTTTGTATGTTTCTGTTTTATTCAAATCTCCTGAATGATATATATTTATGCATATATATATATAAATATATATATATATATATATATATATATATATATATATATATATATATATATATATATATATATATATATATATATATATATATATATATATATATATAAACCATCGATTGATGATTTGAAATCATAAAAAATATAATTTAGGTCTTATAAATATGTGTTTTTCCTCCAGGAGGTAAACCAAATCGAAATTGTAATTTCGGGTTTTCACATTCACGAAGTATTTTTCCGGAACTTCGACAACTTGATCCTTAAATTTTTATTGTTACTCGATAAATATTTATATATATATATATATATATATATATATATATATATATATATATATATATATATATATATATATATATATATATATAGCATATATATATATATATATATATATATATATATATAATATATATATATATATATATATATATATATATATATTAAAATATATATATATATATATATATATATATATATATATATATATATATATATATATATATATATATATATATATATATATATATATATATATATATATATATATATATATATATATATATATATATATATATATATATATATTATATATATATATAAATAAATAAATAATTATATAAAAAAAATTTTATAAATATACTATAAATATCAATTATGAGAGAGGTAATTTTTTAGAGTAACACCTTTTTATCTATGAAATTTGACTCAAGTTTTCGGTCGCGCATCAATACTAAAGATTTTTAATATTTAATAAATCTTATGAAGCCTTATATATATTTTTAACAGATATATATATAAAGGAGTGGTTTCTAATTCCAATATTTAAAAGGGGAATGTTACAAAAGATAATTTTACAATGAATTTTACTTTTTCAATTTCTACGTTTTTGCTCACTTTTATTTAACTTTTTATTTTTATTATTATTATTGTTTATCCGAATCTTTGAGTTTGAAATTTTCTAAATATTCCCCTTATGTTAAAATTTCCCAAAATCTTTTACTTTTCCAATTTTCCCTTTAGCGTTTTTACTTACTTTGAGTGTGATTTAAATTTTGTCGATGCTAAAAAAAATAAACAAAAATCAGTGTACATCACGTTGTGTAAAAATGTGTGTGGAAATATCATACTTTTAGCTTCGCCAAGAGAGAGAGAGAGAGAGAGAGAATGCGGCCAGACAAAACCGGAGATTCTCCACCAATAATTGACACAAAAAGTTAAGACGAAAATAAAAAGGGAGATTTAGATGACTACGGATTTTTGGTCTTCAGTGACAGAAACTAAAAGACCAAAAAAACGTGGGTCGATCGAAATTACTTCAAACCTTGCGAACTATTCTAACAGAAATGTATCAATATTGTATAACAACTCGTGGGTCCACTTTTCGAGTTGACTTATTCTAACTGAATAACTCAACAAGAAGAGACTGATTTGATATACAATATTAAAACACTTATCAAAAATGACATATGAACGAATCAAAAAATGAAGCCTTTTTTACTAATATCTGAAATAGGAGAGAAGGGTGACACGAAGTCATTAGTGGGGATTCCTAAGTTGTCCAGAAAAGGCCTAATAAATGACACTATCTACACAAAATTTTCCTGGAGATAACCATTTAACGGAATGAAAGTTTTTCAATATTGCATGTTGAATTTATGTTGCAAGATACATCAGCCTATAAAGACCACGTTCTAGTTTTCGCAAAATATGTTAATGCCTAAAAAATTGAAGGGAAGCTGCAAAAACGAATAGGCCTGCGAATATTACTACCTGAATGCATTAAAGAGAATCTAAAAGAACTTTGACCTTCGTTGAATACAAATTATATGGACGGAGTCAATTGAAGTGCAGTAATTAAGAGAGAGAATGAGCTTTTTCCGCGCTTGCTACTTTTATAGTCCACAGAAAAGATGCTAACGGGTTGCTAACTAATTAATCAATTAAACATCAAATTGAATTATTGATGCTTAATGACAAATTTACTATATCAAAAGATAGCAATTAAACTTATATAAATAAATAAATTCTATTGAATGAATCAATATGGATTTATTATAAAAATCATCGAAAGTTTCAATGGCAGTCTTTGGCAACTTTATCACGTAAGTTGTTAACTGGATATTTTTAATCCCATAGAGATTATAATATAATTGTAATTTTTTAATTAAGGATAATTATCAATTTTAACAACAATTAACAGAACCAGTATTCTTTTCTGATTAAATTGGTATAAATTTTATTTTTCTAGGACGATTTTGAGCCAAGATACATTGAATTTTTAATGTAAAAATTTGAAAGGTCACCTGGGGTCAAAACTTGACCTTTTGATTGAAGGAGGTCAATGACACTTACATAAATGAAAGATTGGAGTGTTAAGACCAACTTGAAATACTAACCAAGTCTGGCACTCCTTGAGCAACTGGTTAACTAGGGAAGGGAAGGAAAACTTTAAAATGATGATTTCTACATTTTGAAAGGCCTATTTTGGCAGTGGTTTAAATATGTCTATAATTACTTAACTACAACTTTGATTAATATAAAAGTTTATCAAAATGTAGTTCTATATCTTGAGTATAATTAAGGAAAGTTTGAAAATCCAAGACTCTGTCAAAAGGAAGTTAAATGTAAACCGGTTTCTTGTATCAGTTTTACTTTTCAATTTGGAAGGTTCTGTGTAAATATATATACTTATATATATATATATATATATATATATATATATATATATATATATATATAGATATATATATATATATATATATATATATATATATATATATATATATATATATATATATATATGATATATATATATATATATAAGATATAGGATTATGTGTAAATATATATATATATATATATATATATATATATATATATATATATATATATATATATATATATATATATATATATATATATATATATATATATATATATATATATATATATATATATATATATATATATATATATATATATATATATATATATATATATATATATATATTTTTTTTTTGTAATTATTTTTATTGCAGTTTTGGTATAATAGTAGTACGGGGACGTGAATAAGAAAAATATGCATGTAGAAAAAAGGAATGGGGCTCCAGCCCCATACCCCATTTTTTAGGGGTTACAGGTAACCTAGGGGTCCCAAACTTGGGACTTTTACTATTTGTTATTAAATGAACTAATATTGTGGAGTTTCAGTGTAGCCCAATTATATGTTACTACCTATAAGCCTTTATCAGCGCATGGTATCGTAATTTGTAATTTTTGGTGCAAATGATACCACTCTATAAAGTTTCATTAATAAATTTTACTTTATATATATAATGATTATTAAGATTATTACAAACTTTAAAAGGAAATAGTGATGACTAATGCATTCACAATTCCCTTGATCACGATTGCAAGTCAACCACTCGCGAATCCAGTCATCAAAACCCAAAAGGAAAACTGGCCACAAGTGGCAAATGAAGTAATTTAAAATAAATTACGACATATATATATATATATATATATATATAT
>JABUQX010047101.1:30000-45000 GCA_015478945.1 Trachelipus rathkii
GTTCTGTAGTGACTTTGATATCTTGTTCACTTGGTTTAGTTGTTTGCATCTGTTCAGTTGAATTTTGGGAATTTACAGGGATTTGAGATTGTGAAGACTCTTCAACTTTAGCATCATTGGCAGATTCTGAAACCATTGTCAATTCTGTATTAATCTGTAAATTCTCTGGTTCCTTTGCAGCTTGGTTTTCATGTTCCTCCACAACTTTGTCTTTAATATCGAAATTGGATGTCGGTGATGATATTATAACTGATCCTTCGGTTACCCTTTCAATAACAGACTCCTTTTCAGCTTGAGATTGATCTTTAAAATCTTCAACAGTACTGCTAATACTTGTACTTGTACTGATACTTGCTAAACCTTTATCATTCGCTTGAGTTTTCATGTTTTCAATCTCGTTATTAGATTCAATGTTTTGTTCTTTTTCGATAACTTCTGGTGTTGCGCTAGCATTAGCTGAATCTGCATTGAAAATTCCTTCAGATGATTCGGTCATATTTTTACTGGGTGGTAGAGTGATTGAGTGATGTTGATCTTCAATAGAAGTTAATGACGTAGTTGTTAGTTTGCTACTTTCTGTTGTTACACCATTATTATTATAATTATTATTTAAAGGATTTTTAGTAGTTTCTGCTCCCGACTCTGAAATTCCCTGAGAAATTTCTTTCAATGTTGTTTCTGGGTATGTACTACTACTAACAGAATGTGTAACATTTGCTTGTTCTGTTATTGATTGAGTTAGATATGCTGAAGTAATTTCTTGTTTTTCAGTGCTTTGGCTTATATGAGTATTTTCTGTAGTCAAATACAAAACTGATTCTTCAGTTTCAGAAACTGTTTGCTGTTCTTTGATTTCGCTGTTTGAGCTTTCTTTTTCCTGATCGATTTCTTCTTTTGATGGTATTATTTCTTTTACATTTTCACTTTGTTCATCTATAGTTACAGAACTATCTCCTTCAATCGGCCTTGGTTTCTCGCAGATCTCTTCATAATCTTTTCGACACTGATTGATAGGCCCTTCAGATTTAACTTTACATGTGGATTCCGATCGAGATATGCAGCGCATCTTGCCTTCATCCCAGTGGTGTTTTGGTGGGCAAGAGCGCATCATTTTAAGTAATTGTCCATTCAAATCCATGATACACTCAAAATATTGATTGCAATCTTTAGGATTGATAAATCTACCTTCTGTTTTGCATTGAAAATCTTTTAGCGCCCAGTTGCAAGGATTTTCACAAACCTCGGTTTCCTCATTAAAAAGTAAACCGGGAGGACACTTTAATTTACTTTGCACCCACCCTTCAACCGCGTACGTACACATGTAATATCTGTTACATTCTCCTGGGTAGACAAAAAGCCCCTTTTGGGAACACGATGGAGTACCATCTTGACTGAGGCAAGTTTTGGTAGTGTTGTCAAAATACAAACCAGATGGACAACTATAAAACATTGGTACAGAATCATTTTCTCTACATAAAAAGAATGTACCATTATAATAAGGATCTTGATAGTACGTGTTTGGTTTTCTACAGCGACATTCATCGGCATATTTCAAATGACACACACCTCCCATAAAACCGGATAATCCTTCCACGCACCGCAAGTGATTCTCGCATTTCGTTTCATAAGCTTGACCATCAGAACATGTGATTTGGGTGGCGCAATCTCCACAAATGAATTCGTTCACATTATTTTGACAAAGCTTGCTGAATCGTGTGGAAACTGTGTATTGCCTACTGTTTCTAATTTTGCAGCCATTTACCTAATAATAATAATAATAATAATAATAATAATAATAATAATAATAATAATAATAATAATAATAATAATAATAATAATAATAATAATAATAATAATAATAATAATAATTAATAATAATAATAGTTAACAATTAAAAAAAGAAAAGAACAACAGCAATCACAGTTGAAACTAAATTTTAGATACATATTAATTTATCATTAACTACAATTCTATCTCTAATTTAACAGGGAGTTTTTTCACTCGGATATAACTTGAGGACGAAGTTTCATTCATACAACTCACACACAAATCACCCAAATTAGTTTACATTTCAGCTTTCACCTTTCTAGAGCTCGACACCCTCACCCAGGATGACAAAATATTTATGCTTGATATTTGTTAAAGAAACTGTCCCAATTTTTCCTTTTCACTCAGCCACCTTTCTCTTCTAAAATATATTTATTAATTCAATCTTTCTTATTTAGTTTTTGCACTTTTTTTCTTCATTTCTTTATTCAATAATGGCTTTGTTGCCCTTATTCCATATCTCGACCACAAACTACCTAGCTCTCTTTGATATGAATAAATAAAAAGACTAAATGAAAGAAAGCTGATGTGATGAAAAAGAAAAAAAAGAGAGGAACTTATATAACCAGTGTGAAGAAGAGTGAGGAGATTGAAATTGCTTGATTTGTAATAATAATATACTCAAGTGTTATGACATCAATTGAATACATGGAAAATATGTATACTTTATTTCGAAGAAGGGCGGCGCCAATTGAACGTACTATAAAGTGTTAGTGGTCGAGCATGAGATTAATTCGAGAGTTCTTTGAGAATTTCTTGACCATTCACTGAATATTCTTTGACTATCTTTTGAACTTTCGTGTAACATTTCAATAGCCTTTCTTTAGCATTTCTTGTTTTAACATAGACTTATAAGTAAAAATATATGAATATTTCTTGAATATCCCTTGAGCATCGATTAAGAATCTTGGACATTTGGTGACTATTCATTAAATATTCCATGAACATCTTTTGGTATCCTTGAGTATCCCTATTGAGTGTCTCTATTGATTTACGTAAACATCCCTCAAACATTCCTTGAACATCTTTTGTGTAACCCTTGAGTATACCATGAATTTTCCTTCAGCATCATCACCGCATCACCACTGAGATCGTCCTGTAAAAACAATTCGAACATTCCTCGAGTATCTTTTATGCACCCCTTGATTATACTGTGAACATCCCTTCAAATTTCCAGGGTCTTCCCACTGAATATCTCCCTTGTCAAATCTTGAGTTTCCCCAGAACACCATTCAAGCTCCTACGTTTCATGAACCACACTTTACCTTTTCTTGACGAGTACAAGTGCCGGTGAGTTGGTTAAAGGCGAGTCCATGACATGTTCTCTTATAAACTTTAATTAAGTTCGTATCTTTGTCCAACAAGCATTCGTAGAAAGAAGAACATTCCAAAGGATCAGCGAAGCGACCTTCTTCGGTGCATTCAAATCTGTGATATATATATATATATATATATATATATATATATATATATATATATATATATATATATATATATATATATATATATATATATATATATATATATATATATATATATTTCTTTTCTATACTCTATAAATTTTTCTACGAATACATATATATATATATATATATATATATATATATATATATATATATATATATATATATATCTTCTGTGTATACATATATGTATATATATATATATATATATATATATATATATATATGGGGTGAAGTTATTAAGATTTAATATGAAACATCTAATGAAAAATTATTCTAATTAGATTTAATTTTTTTAAAGTTATTATTATATTAAAATTTCAAGTTATTCGTAATAATAATAATAATAATAATAATAATAATAATAATAATAATAATAATAATAATAATAATAATAATAATAATAATAATAATAATAATAATAATAATAATAAAATAAGATGAAGAGGAAGAGGAAGAGGAAGAGGAAGAGGAAGAGGAAGAAGAAGAAGAAGAAGAAGAAGAAGAAGAAGAAGAAGAAGAAGAAGAAGAAGAAGAAGAAGAAGAAGAAGAAGAAGAAGAAGAATGCTGTTAGTTGCACTTGCAAAGCAAATTAATTTTAAAAGATTTTTACCGTGTTCTTTCTTTCTTCCAAAGAATGAAAAACTTAGTTCTTAAAGAGTAAAATAAATTATAAAAACTAATTTATGTAAAGATATTTAAATTTAAAAATTAATTTTCTCTACAATTTTAAATAAAAGAGACGTAATTCAAAATAAATAAAAAAATTAATGAATTTTAAAATGTTTGTTCATATTTTTACTTACATTTTTTGGGAATGAATAGCCACTGCCTCCAGCTGCAATAAATAAATAAATAAATAAATAAGTAAATAAATAAATAAATAAATAAATAAAAAATAAATAAATAAATAAATAAATATTTCAGGAGGGACAGGATGATATAAAATTTATGGTTCAGAATTGTTTTTAAAAAAATATTTTAGCAGGGAACCGGTGACGTGGAGCTTCAAGGATTTGGGTGGAGCCGCAGACGTGGAGCCGCAAAAATTTGGGAGGGGTAAGAGACGTAACTCTCAAGGTCTTGGGTGGTGCCGAATACGTGGAGTGGCAAGGTTTTTGATGGTACAGGATGCGTGGAGTTGCAAGGTTTTGGGTGGATTAGGAGTTGTGGAGCGCAAGGTTTTGCGCGGAGACGGAGTCGGAGTCTGATCATATTTTTTTTTTGTTCAGAATTAGAACAACGAAAACTTTTTACTATAGCATATTTTAATATATGTAATTGTAGGTGAAAACAAAGGGGGGCATGAAGTCTGAGCCGGAGCCGGAGCCGAAGCAGGAGCCGAAGCCGAAGCAGGAGCCAGAACAAGGCAATCTTAATATGATATGATGGAGCTGGAGCCGAGGCCGGAATTCACTCAGTCAAAATTTTTTACCTGCTCCTCATCATGCCTGTCCAGTTTGAAACAGTCAACACAATGACGATCTCAGAGGTAAGATATTTCGGTAGAAATAAATGATTTGTATAACTGGTTCATTTCAATCTACTCTGAAAATTCCCATTAATTAAAAACATTATCGTCCTATCGCTTTAACCTTCAGTCATTTCCAAAGTTTCTACTCTTAACAGAAAGATTTAGAAACAACATCTTAAGTCTTCTAACTTACCTTTGATCACCAAATGGCTTACAAAAGGAGCGTTCTAAGGATGATCTTTCTCTTCTTCCTCTGACTCTTGGTCCACTGTACTTCAGCATTTCTGTGAATATTTGATGTGGCGCTGAACATATTGAAAGTTGTCGACACAGTCTGGTCCAAAGCGTTTATTTCTAAACTACCTTCTTTATTTATCATTTTCTCTGTAACGTTCTTTCTGATTTCTTTTCCGGTGGTTTTATAGCAACAGTTGTAAATGTCCACAGTTCACTCTTTAAGTCTATCAAATGTGGTGTTCCTTAATTAAGGTTCTCTTTCCCTAATTCTTTTTTTTTTCACTCTTCATATTTTCAGTAATGATCTTCTATCTGTCATCTCATTACCTATCCACACCTATGCTGACGATTCCACCTTTCATTATTCCATTCACTTTGAAAGGCGTCCCATCTAACCACAAGTAACTGAAGCTGGGAGAATAGTCCTGGAGCAACTAACTTATAAACCTTCTCGTGTTTATAAATGGGTCAGAAAAAAATTGTTGTTTCCTCAAGAGCTCGTTCCTTCATCTTAGTACTCTGTATAATCATCCACACAACTACAATATCTTCTTCAAAAACGAACAACTCAAACCCTCACCTGAACTTACTATAATTTCAAGTGGTCTTTCTTGGAAGAATCACATTGTTTCTTTCATTAAACAGGTTTCTGAAAGGTTGGGTGTCCTGAGGAGCCTTCTAAATTTCTTCACACCACCCTATTTTCTTGCTCTTTATTGGGTTGTCTTTCTCTCGGCCTAATATGAAGTATGCTTCACACATCTGGGGTGGATTCACTCACACACCTCTTTTTAAAAAATTGGTATCTAAGATTTTTCGTCTTTTTAGCTCTTTCTCGTTCCCAGACTAATCTCCAATCTCTTATATCTGTCGAACTGCTCCTTATGGTATCATCATTACAACAGACACTGCTCTTCTGAACTTCCTAGTCTAATATTTCTTTTTGGTTTGGGCGACACGTCTTTCCACAAGTCTCATTCTTTCTATATGCAACTCTTTGACTCCAGACTTGATACTTAAATGCTATGCTCATTATTGCATGCACTATAATGGTATAGTCTGGAACTCTTTTCTATTTTCCCCATTTGAATACATTCAAACGTCGAGTAACGAGAACATGTCGCTTTATAACTTTAACCTGATTTTAATTTTTTCTTAACTCTGAAGGAATGGGTGTAGGCCTCTTCTTGCCTTTACCCACCAGAGGAACATCAGCACCAAACTTTTATAAACCGCACCGCAATAGAAGGGGCGCACCATCAGTCATTTTTCACCACTCATCGCACCTCTATAATTCAATGCGTACTTCAAAACACACCATACGAGGACATTTAAATTGCTTGCCGCACCGCACCATACCGTACTAAAATGATATAATATATATATAATATATAATATATATATATATATATTATATATATATATTAAATATATATATATATATATATATATATATATATATATATACAATATAAATATATATATATATATATATATATATATATATATATATATATATATATATATATATATATATATATATATATATATATATATAAAAATATAAATCTCTATAAATATTAATATAATATATATATATATATACATAAGAGTATCTATAAAATATATATATATATATATATATATATATATATATATATAGTATCTATATATATATATATATATATATATATATATATATATTATATATATATAGTATATATATATCAGTATATATATATAGGTAAATATATAGTTGTGAGTTGGGGTATAGGTTTGTAGGTTTTTTTATGGTGTTGTGGGTATTGTATAGGTTGTGTATATGATGTTTTTATTATATATATATATATATATATATATATATACGCTCACCAAATTAAAACATCCAATTGCTACCAAAATGTTGGTAAAGATCCCCCTCATTCTGTCTATCATGCCTTACCAAACTAATCGTGAAGAAGTGGCAGCAGAAGTGCTGAAAAACTTGCAGATTCTTTATGGGGTATTAATTAAATAGCATGTGTGGTTTGTAAAATCGTTTCTCATTGGTCCTGATAAAACTTTCTTAACCAATTAGAAACATGTACTGAAAATACGTGATTAATTTACTTTCTTTTGTCATTATTTGATTTTTGATTTTCTGTTTGTATTATAGAAAACTAATGTCTGATAACGACTTTATAATTGTATTACAAACTGCCTACCTGTTGAACAGTTGCGGTAGCACGTTATATATAATATATATATATTATATATATTATATATAAATATATATATATATATAAATATATATAATAATATACTATATATATATATATTATATATATTATATATATATATATATATAGTTATATACAAAGGTGGGCATTAACGCGTTAAAGCGTTAATCCGTTAATTAACTCGTTAATTTTTTCGTTAACTTTTAACGCTTCGTTAATTCGAAAAGAAGTAACGGACTATAACGAGTTGAAAATTTTCCCCTGCATCCGTTAAAACCGTTAACTTAATTTACGAGTTTAATAAAATATTTCTTTATCAGATTTTAAATGTAATTAGATTCGATTCAAATAACAGATATACTTGTTTTATTTTCAAAAATTCTTAAACGCCTCTCAATGGCTCATAATGTGTTTATTCTTACATACGGTTATTAATCTTCGTTTTAGTAATGTTTAGATATTTTTTGTCTCATGAATGTATTACATCATTTCTTATTGGTTCGATGAAGAAAAAAAAGATAGTGCTGTGCCCGCGTTTCAATGAACTCATAAACTTCTTTCGTTCGTTACTTGAACTCGCTTCTTTTGTGACTATTGAAAAATATAAGAAGTAGGCATACTAAACGTTGTATATTTTATAAAATAAAAATATATACATATTTGTATTAGGGGTAGCGCCAATTTTTTGCTTCAGGCTAAACCCAATTTTCACCCACCTAAAAATGGAACCTAAAATTCGGAGTTTACAGCCCGATTTTGACCTTATAAACACCAAACCTGTGAAACTTTTTTTCTGACTGCTCTAAAACGTCTTTTTAGAGTGTTTTCTGTGTCTGTGAGTCAATTCTTTGGTATTTTCCAGATGTTTTCAAAAAAACCGGATGTTTTTGACTTTGTCGAAAGCTCCTCCTTCAAACTAGATGTTTTGGAAATGACATTCAAACTTGACAGTATAAACAAAAGATATGGACCTAATTATTTAAAAAGTCTAGAAAACAGAATTTTGATATTTGACCCATATCTGAGCATTGGTCGATTTTCAAAAACCTACTATTTTTGGGTTCAAATTAAAAAATTGGGATATTTGATTTTTCAGTTTATATGATCCGATTGAAATTTTCAGCGACTTTTGTAGTAGAGAAGAAATCGCAACATTTTTTACTTAGATAATTTTTGTACTATGCAGTAGTTTTGGATTTGTTCTTGGAACAAATTTCGCAAAAAAGAAAATATTTTTTTTTTATTTGGGAAAGTTTTTTAATAATTTTCCTTTTGCAGTATCACAAAAAAATATCTAATAAAAGTGTAATCTCGCCCGATTTATACAAACACTGAATTTGATGTTGACTCGGATATTGAAAAATATCAATATTCACTTTTTCAAACATTTTAAAATTTTGAAAAGTGAAATATTGATATTTTATTTTCAGTATCGAATCGACATCAAAATTTTAGGGCTTATACAAACGGGCAAGATACACGTTTTTTACTGAACAATTTTCTATTCCTATACTACAAAGAAGAGAAAATTTTTGTTAAAAAAATTTCCCCAATTTTTTTTTTTGTTGAAAATGTAACAGGAACAAATCCAAAAACTACTGCATATACAACAGAAATTATCTAAGTATACAGTGGTACAAGAATCTCCCCGACTACAAATGTCTGAAATTTCATGCAGATCGGATAGACTGAAAAGAAAACTATCCCCAATTTTTCAAAATTTGAAACCCAAAAATATAGGTTTTGAATGCGACCAATGCTCCAAATAAAGGGGATCAAATATATCACAATTCTGTTATCATACAAGTTTTTAGATGAATAGTCTCATCTTTGTATATATTCATTCAAGTTTGAAGTGCCATTTCCAAAATAGTTCAGCGGAGTTCAACAAATGTCAAAAACATCGGTCTTTGAAAAATGAATAACCAAAGCAATGACTTACAGCACGAAAAAGCACTCGAAAACGAGTTTTAGACAGTTAGAAAAAGCTACAGTTTGGTGTTTAATAAGGTCAAATCGGGCTGTAAATTTCCGAATTTTAATGTCCATTTTCTAGGGAGGGGAGGGGGTGAAAATTGGGCTCACCCCGAAGCAATAATTGGTTCTTTCCTTTAAAATTTGTAAAGTTGGTATTTAGATTATATTTACAAATATCAATGAAAACGTTAATATTAGTTAAGCAATTTACGCTTTGGAAGTATTCTTTGGTAAGCGGCAAAAGTATCAGCTGTGTCAAAGTCAAAATTATTTAAGTCTGATAAGCTAAATATCATTATTAATATTATTGTTAGAGGATATTATTATTATTATATATGATTATTATATTATTATTATATTGATTATTATTATTCATATTATTATTATTATTATTATTTATTATTATTATTCATTATATATTATTATTATTATTATTATTATTATTTATTATTATTATAATTATTATTATTTCCTTACTTATAGTATATATATATATACTATAATATTATATATATATATAGCTATATCCGTATATATATATATATTATTATATATATATTATATATTTATTATATAGTAGTATATATATATACTATATATATAGATATATATATATAATATATAGTAAATATATAATATATATATATATATACTATATATATATATATATAATATATATAATAATATATAATTATATAATTTTCATTAAATAATTTGAAATATCTGCCACATAATAAAAGAAAGATTAACAATTATATTAACTACTGCCTCATATTTTGAAAAAAGTGGTAAACGTTACGATTAAACGTTAAACTTCCGTTACATTCTTTACCGATAAACGCTTTAATGATTAACGTCGTTATTTTTTTTGTTAACGATTAAGGATTAACGGCGTTAACTTTCTCATTAACGGTGCCCAACTTGTAATATATATTATTATATATATATAAGTATATATATATATATATATATATATATATATTATTATATATATATAATATAATACTATATATATATATATATTATATATATAAATATATAATATAATATATATATATATATATATTATATATGATATATATAGTATTGTTGGACATGACATTCCGCATCCACATTCCGCATTCGCATCCTTCACTTAACGGCACATCCGCATCCGCAATCCGGCATCCGCATCCTCTTTTGAAAGATGAGGATGTTGAGGATGTTTTTCTACATTTAATTAAATGCATATAAAATAAATATTAATTGCCTCTTTATCATGGGAGTTTATGGGAATAATTGTAATTTTGAATTTCGATTTTCTGTATATATATATATATATATATATATATATATAATATATATATATGTATATATATATATATATATATATATATATATATATATATATATATATATTATATATAATGACTATATAGCAGCTGGCGGCTTTGGGGGTAGGCAGAGTCAGGCAAACGCCTGCTTGCCTTATGTGAACCCAAAAAAAATATTAAAAAAGTAGTATATATATATATATATATATATATATTATATATATAATATATAATAATAGTATTATATAAGTATTTATTATATATAATATGATATATATATATATATAATATATTATATATAATAATATATATATATAATATATATATATATATATATATATATATATATATATATATATATATATTATATATATATATATATATTATATAGTTATAAAATTTTATAATAATATATATATTTATATATATATATCATATATTATATATATGATATATACTTATACTATATCTATATATCAGTGGGCGGCTCGTGGTCAAATTCTTGAGTAAGGGCAAATCAAATTATATATATAATATACTATATATATATATACTATATATATATATTATCATATAACTTATATATATTAATATAAATATATATATACATATATATAGTATTATATTAGTTATACTATATAATATATATAGTATACTATGATCTATATGAAAAATTGATATTTTATGGTACTTACATTTAATTTATTAAGAAGATCAATTTTCTTGCCCTTCCTGTTTTCATATATAGTAATCATGACTGTATTACACATATTTTTACATGTTTGAATTTTAATATGACCTACACAACACTCAGGAGAAGAATTTTTAATGAAACGTAAATTGAATACGAATCCAATATACCCGTATTTATAAATTAATAGCTCATATTATTGAAACACACAAAATCAGTAAAAATGAATATGAAATAATAACGTAATGCTGAAAGAACCTCCAACCACACACAATCTTATTATTAATAACATGAAAATATAACACGTGATCTGAGGCAGAGCAACCGTATATCGTTAGCCGAGAAAGAACTTTGAGTCAAAACGCGTTTTCATCGATCTCTCACGTGAGGTCAATAATTTATATAAATGGATTAGCATTACAATAAGTCGATAAAGAGATGATCAAGTTAGCAAAATAAATAATTATTAATTAGTTTAATTATATAAAGATATTATTAAAATAATTATTATTATTTTTTCTTGCTAATGAAATTTAAATGGGGATTATTTAAAAAAAAATGACTGATAACTGACTCGTCAGGCACATCCAAGTTGCCTGTTGCCGCTAGAGTTTAAGAACTATTTTTTTGAAACTGCGAGATTACAATTGACACCGAATCGCTACTTTTTAAAAACGGAATCGGTAGAAATTGATGCCGGCAATTTAAAGTTTAGACCGATACGAATATCATTATATATATATGACTTTAATTATATATATAATATACTATATATATATATATATATATATATAGTATAGATCATATATAAATATATATTATTATTATATATATATATATATATATATATATATATCATTATATATAGTGCTGACTTTTAATATTTTTGGCGCTGCACTAAGGCAAGTAGGCGCTTGCCTACTCTGCTAGCCCCACAAAAAGCCGCCAACCTGATATATATATATATAATATAATTATATATATATAATAATATGTATAATGTATATATATATATATATATAGTATATATATAATATATTTATTCAGATGTGTGGTGTGTGGTGTGTGGTGTGTGTGTGTGTGTGTGTGTGTGTGTGTGTGTGTGTGTGTGTGTGTGTGTGTGTGTGCTGTGGTGATGTTTTCGTTCGAAGGCTCACTGATAAGTCTGCCGACTGAAATTTCTACTCGATTCCCTTTCTTAATAATTAGCGATTGGATGGACAACTTTATTTTCTCTGAGTTCAAAAAAAAGTTCCTTTCCCTATATGGATAGGCTAACGTTCAATATTGTTGCCGACCGATCAATTCGCATGTACGTTTTTTTTTAAAGAAATCTCCAATTTAAACTACATTTAGCAAGTAAGATATAATAATAGTTATTAATAATATAATCAATAATAATTTAACTATTAATTAATTTTATAATAAAATTGATCAATCTCTTATACTCGAGCTTCATTTATTCATAATTTCATATAGAATCATTGACTTATTCTTCCAACGCGAGTATGCCATACTCGCTTGAGTCAGACTCCTTCTAGGCTTGTAGCTAATTTGCCTCGGATATTTTATAATAAAAATAATTAAGATGAATCTAAACGCAAACTTTAAATAAGAAACATGGGATTCGACTCAACTGTGAATGATGACTCATGTTCTCACAGCAATAAGTTCATAATAATTTGAGTCAATAGAGTCACATGAGATTAGGGATGCCAAAAAAATCAAGCGACTCCCTCTACAGCTTCTGTCTCCGATGTAATACCATTAATCTCAACGCTAAGGAAGCATTTTGAACCATCTTCAAATGAAATTGATGACGGTTTAAAAACAATGAAAGATGTAATAAAACTAGTTAGAAAAACACTTTGATACTGTGGAAATTAATGACCTTCATACTATTGCAACTTACTTAGACCCCCGTAATAAAGGCAAGTTTTTTTGTAACACGATTAGAACAAGTTAAATCGTCACTTTGTGTTGCAGTTGAAAAACTTCAATCCGAACAGTCTATTAATTCGCCAACAATTAAAAGGAAAAACCGAAATCTACAAAACCAACACAATAACAGATTCACTGTAAGAATTTCTACAGTCCAGTAGTGAGAAGAAACCAACGCATCTACCAAAGAGTAGTAAAATGATTGACAACTATCACAAGAAAAGGCGAACTTGTGAACAATAAATAAATGATCCAATCCAGTATTGGCTGGAAGTTAACAAAATGTTCTAACCCAAGCTTAAGTAACGTGCAAGGAAAATACTTGGCCTGTCCTCCAACTAGTGCTTGAAGTGAGAAGAGTACTTTAAGCAAAATGCTGGGCAATATAATGAATGAAAAGAGAAGAGACTCCTCAGCAGAAAAGACAGAAAAATTGATGTTTCTCTCAAGCACAACCTTCCTATATTTGAATTTCAATACTAGTGCAAAAGTATATAATCCATTGTAAAATTCCTCTTTAATTAAGGTACGGAGGTTGGAGGAATAGAGGTTGGTGGTGTGCATTGACCTGGTCCCCGTCCCACCTCCCTGGTAACAATTATACATTAATAGATTGTGGCTAAACTCGAAATTAGTATTAAGGCATATATATATATATATATATATATATAGATATAATAATATATATAATATATATGATTATATATAATAATATTATATATAATAAATATATATATTATACTATATATTATATATTTACAATGATAATCACACTTCACGGGCAGGGCCTTTTTCAAAAGGAGGGGCAAAAAAAAAATAAATAAAATTAAAACAATTAAAAAAAAAAGAAAACGGAAAAATTAAAATAAATGGATAAGTAAACCCGGCGCAGACCCGGGACTTAAATAGAGGAAGTTGAATATTGCAACGGGTAAAAAATAGAAGAAAGCAAGGAGTTCCACAAAACAGATTTGGCTAAAGAAAGAGGTACCACAACGAGTGATCCTTGAGTCCCCAATATTCACACAATTTCATGAGAGAACAAGGCCACCTCTTGTGTTACGAGGTGGGGACGCAGTGGTGGAGGAATGTGAGGGGTCAATTCTCTCGAGCCACGTTGCTGTAATACCTATGGAAAAGAGATTGAGGGAGCACCAACGTCACGACGTTATAGAAGAAACGAAGGGTCAAGGGAGTCCAGAAAGTATGGGAAGCAGTTTAGTAAGCCTCTTAGCCTTAGAGCTTCAAGCTCTATCCAAAAGGAGGGTGGAACCTGATCCACCCCAAATGGGGAACAGTATTCCATATAGGGCGAATAAATTTTTATATAACTGGAATAATCTGACAGAAAGAAAAAAATTCACCGCAATCTGCAAACAGAATTTTCCCGAGCCTTTTTTTTTTGAGGGCATTTTAGCAACCGATGTGACGTGAGGTCTCCAAGACAATTCCCTATTTTTATGTTTATCCAAGAATGTTATGTTGTTTACGGGTAAGATATTAGAGCCGTCGAAGAGAATAGGAAAGTTGGAAGGTGTTTTAGAGAGGAGATATGAAGAAGTGAGCTTTTCAAAGAGTTGAAACTTTTGAACAAAAATTACGGTTACCTTCCAGTGAGAAATCCCGACACAACTCGCCAAGATATTGAAGATCAGAAAGCTGGTAGACGAGAGGCTAAATCCTAGAACAAGAGGGAGCACAATATTGAAAATGAAGTGGAAAGAGGAGAGTTGAGTCATAAGGGCATACACGAGTGAACAGAAGTTAGAAGTGCAGCTAAGAAAATCGTTGATAAAAGTAGGAATAAGTTGAGATAAAACAGAACCCTGAGGACAATCACAATTAATAAGAAAAGAGA
>JABUQX010047102.1:0-17302 GCA_015478945.1 Trachelipus rathkii
CGATTTATGATTCTAGAAGTTTTTAATTATGCTCTTTAGTGCTGATATTGAAGCAAGAATTATGATTTTTAGAAGCATCAGAACTTTATTCAAGTGTCAAAAAAAAACTGTTGAAAAAAAGGCAACTTTTTGTTGTCAACATATTTTATAACATAGATAAAGACTAGCCTTATACTCATCTATGTTTTATACTAAGACTAAAAGGGAAGAACAAGAACATGAAGTCACATCTATTTTTTACAGGAGAGTAATTTTAATATCGATTTATTTCTCTGTAAACCTACTTTTAAAAGACTTATATTAGGGTTGAAGCACAATACCAGGTGCCTGGTGTACTCATTGTGGTGCGGTGCTAACACAACTTCAAAGTTACTGTGCGGTGAGGATTTTTGAAGTATAGTGGTTAGGTGCACGGTGCAAGTTGAAATATAGAGGTGCCGAGTGGTACTTAAAACAATGACTGGCGGTAGTTGAAATTTCTAATGTTCTGCTCTCGAATCTCTAAGATTAATATTCTTAGTTTCACGCGTTATTTATTGTTAGTTTATTAGTGAAATCTTTAGTTTATGTATTGAGTGGCATTCTTTCACTGTCTGTATGATATTAACAAGTTATGATAAATCTTTGCTTAAATATTACTGTGTCAATGTAAAATTAACGTTAAAATGTTGGAGAGTATGTTTTGGCTAAAAGTATGAACTAGGTTACGTTTTGTGAATGCAATGTCAGTTACTTTACAGGTGTTAGTGTATGGAACTTTGTTAATTGTTAACAGTTTATATCGTGACTTAAGTTATTGTTCTAGAGTATTCTTCGTGTCACTTATCTTTTTTCTAGTCTGTTTGAAATGCTTATTGTGCTCTCTCTCATTTAAATGCTTTGAAAAACTAATTGTATACGTTTAGCATAATATTCATTTGTTAGTTATCCAAGGGCTTATCTTCAGTACTATGTTATTGTTGTTTGTGTTGTTGTTGTTGTTAATTCGAACGAGATATTACTTTTTAGAACACTGAATATGTTCATTCGTATCGTTCGTACCTTTAATTTATCTTGTTTTACTTTTCTTCTGATTGTGTGATAAGTAAGTAATCTCATTAAATCTCTCACGGATGTTCTTAATAACATTTCTTCAGGTAGGATGTTTTTCGCTCCTTATACGACACAAATATAGAGAATCCAAACATATGTCTATTGTGTATAGCGATGACATCTCCCCTCGCTATGCTCTCACGCTCTTGTTGTTGATTATCTTCCTGGGGCGGTTTCGTTATTACCCAACGATGATGTGTCATTTATATTTATCGTAAACCAAGTGGGCGACTGGTACATTGCTTGTATTCCTGCGAGAGGGTCAAAATATAATAATTATTGCATCACTTTATGCAAATAGTTAGCGTAAATCATTTTTCATGTTAGAGTTGGTATTTTCTGAATCAGACAATAGCACTCTAATAATAAAGATGATAAGTCTAAAAAACTTTACTTTATTGATTTACTCGTTAAGGTATTATGATGGGTTAAGTATGTTTAATGAACATATTTTGATATAACTAAATGTTACTGTGTCAATGTAAGAATTAACTTTAATATTGTAGAGATATCTGAGAAAAAGTCATTATCTGATGAACAGGTTACTTTTGCTCATGTAAGTTATTACGCTTTACTGATATTAAGTGTTGGGACTTTGTTAATGTTAACAGTATTAAGGGCATAAGATGTGTTAGGTTTGTCGTTTGCACTTATTTTCCTAGTTATATGTAGCTTATGTTAGCGTTTAATTTTGTTGAAGGACATTGTTGATGTTTAGAGATATATTACGATTGAATTCAGAGTATAATTTAACATGTTGTCTGAGAAATTTTAGTTAATGTTACTGTGTGTCTACAGATGTTAAGGAAAATTTAATCGTTTAAATATATGAGTGTAGGTATTGTTTGTGAATAGTAAGATTAAGGTGTTTATCGTATTTGATACATGTTAGTTGCTTTACTGGTTTTGTGACCTTTGTTAACTTTGTTAATGTTAATGTTTATTGGGGTTAAGTTTTGATAGTTTTTAGGATATGAAATAGCATTATATTTCTTTTCATTGTTTGTATTTGTTTTTTATATTATTTGGAAACTTTTTTTATTGTGTTAGCATACTTTCGCAGCTCTGTATGATATTTAACCACTCTCATGTGTATGGAAATTTTTAGGTTAAAATGTATACTCGTTACGTTCTAAGCATTATAACGTCGTTAATATGTCTTTAAGCTTATGTTGAAAAGTATAATAAGTTACCGTTTGCATACCATGTTAGTGCTTTACTGTGTTAGTAGTGGAACTTTGTTAATAGGTTAGACAGTTTCTCCTGCTTAGAGTGCATCAGCTCTTATGTCGTTGCTGCAATTATTTTTATAGTTCGTTGATGGCTATGTTAGCTTTATTAATGTGGAAACTATTTTACGTTAGCAGACTTTCGCTGGTCTGTATGATAATTAACCAATTGTTGTTGAAAATTTTAGTTATGTACTGTGCTAGTGTAAGATTAACGTTATGTTAGAGATATGCGAAAAGTAAGAATGAGTTACGTTTTGCATACCATGTTAGTTGCTTTATTGGTGTCTAAGTGTGGAACTTTGTTAATGTGAACTGTTTATTCTGCTTAAGATGTGTTTAATGTTTGTCTTTTGCGGCATATTGTCTTACTTCATGTTTTGATGTATGCTTAGCTTTATTAATGTGGAAACTTTATTCATACGTTGGCCTACTCTTTCGCGTCAGTACGTGCTATGAATAAGTTTAAAACCAACTGTTGTGATTAAATTGACATAAATGTTACTATGTATAGTGTAGATATACGTAACATCTTTAGATATGCTTGAAAGTAAGTATTAGGTTACGTTTTGGCCCAATACCATAGTTAGTGTTGCTTTTATTGGTGTTAAGTGAGGAAACCTTCGTTAGATCAGTTAACAGTTCTATATGTCCTGCTTAAGCTTTGTTATGTTGTTCTTGGCATTATTCTTATAGTTTAGATTGGCATGCATAGCTAGTTAGCCTTATTAAATGCTGAAAACTTTATTAATTTAGTGCGTAGGGTTCGGATTAAAAAATATACCGTTTGTTTTTTTTTTTAAGAAACACGTTTTTTAAAAAAAAACCAAAAGCCGATTTTTTTTGTTTTTTTTGGTTTTTTTTTTAAAATTACTTTTTTTTCATATTATCAAGTCTGTTAGGGTATTTGAGCATTAAAAATCAGTCAATCCACCATTGTTTAAAATTGCATGACTCAGACTAAGGTTTCGGACTCATTTATTGTTTTGTAAAATATTTTATTTTGCTCCTGTTCAACCCGATGAAAAAAAAATTCTGTTAATGCTCCTTATTATTATTCTATTTATTAGTACTTAGTTATTTATTATATTATATATTATTATTATGATATTGTCGATATAAGAAGAATAGAATTGACAAGTGGAAATATTTATGGAAAATCTTTTCTAATAGATTATTATAGTATAATTTATGGTATATTATATATATATATAATAGATAGATAATATGTATATCCATTAATGACTATAAGATAAAATCAATGAGATTATATATATATATACCGTATAATACAATATATATATTGTATATATTATTATGTAAATGTTACAGTAATAGATCTTTATAGAAATATTATATATTAACTAATGATATATAAATATATGGTAAATATATATATATATAAAAGCCCAAGTTTGAAAGTCCCGATACCTATACCCCCCCCCCCCCTTCTTGTCCATCTATAGTCAAGACTCGTCCGCAGTCGCAGATCACCTATAGCTTCACGGGACTGCGACACTCACTATGGTAATCGTCAGTGTAAGGGGTTCATCCCTTGGCCAGGTGGCACAACCTACCCCCTCACAACCCCCAATACCTCTCCTATTATGCACTATTCTCGCTCTGCAAAATCGATTCTGTGACCTTCAGAACATCGTTATACTGACTCTACGAACTTTTTCCTTCCATATCTCCCCAGGACCGGTCGGGTTCCAAACACACTCGCCACGATATTCATCCCGCTTAAAAACCGACATCAATTAATTCTTCCACATGACCAAAACATCTCAACCATATTTTCATTTTAATTCTCTCGTTATCACCCATTTTCTTCACACCTACACAACTCTCTAAACCGGTTCATTTCCTCACTCATTATCACTCTAACAATTATACAACACCTAGCCCCTAGAATTGTCATTCTCAACACATTGACTATTCTAGATCTATGCTTTCTTCAATTCCAGACCATAGTCTCAACTACTATACATAAAAAACAGTTACAACATACCATCATGTAAGTACACGTTAGCGACATCTAAAGATTAGTCGCGATACATTAGCAACGTTTTAATGATGCCACCAGCCCACCTTCCATGCATCCAACATATACCCTAAATATTTAAAACTCAACACTTGTTCCAGCTGAACTAACATCTAACATAACTTCACACTGAGAGGACTGTCCTCATCAACAACCATAACCTTACTATCTAGATTTACTTTCAAACCCTCCTTTACACACCCTGCAAACTCATCTACCAATCCTCTCAAGAACTTTTCAGATTCGCCACTCAAAATCAGATCGCATATAACTGTAGGCAACCTCAACTCATCTTCCATTCTCTCCATCATTCTAACCACCAATTTCCGCTGTACTACGTAGACATCCTCATTCTGTTCATAAACCCGTTCCATATATCAAATTGAATTAACAACCTAGACATAAACACAACCCTGCTCACTCGAGCTATTAATACTCTAACCAATCATTTTTGACCACATTTTTTTAACACGCCTCACTATCGTCATACATTTTTCTGATTCCATTCAGAAGGCCTACCACCAACATATATATACGCAACCTAACACCTGCATAGAGCGGAGCCTCTCTATTAACCTATCAATACCCTGTTGCAAATCCTTAAAATTAAAACCAATTTATTGCTTCCCCTATTTTCTCTAATTTGCTTGCAATGTAAAGATTTTGATCCACACATGCTCTGTAATCTAAAACAGCTTGTTCTTATCACAATTCAGTCCTATCCGTCACTCAGCGCCAATCTTTCGACCAATTACCAACATCAGTATCTTCACACTGATTACAACACTCAATAAACTAATTCACCTATAATTATCTACAGTTCCCTTATCTTCCCTTACCCGTGTACTATAAGAGTACTATTACTGCTCTCTCTTCAATCCCTCGGAACTATACCCTCATAAACGCTTTTAATTAACACTTCAAGTCAATCATCAAAACATGCCTCCGTTCATGATCATTTCACCCTTTTATTTGATCTATATACCTGCAAGAATATGCATTCTTCAACCTATCTCCTCTACCATTTCCTTCCTTCTTGTAATAACCTGTCCAAATGCAACCTATATCTTCTTGCACGATCACTGCCCACCCATCACTATTCACTCTGCTTACTGGCATATTATCAGATTTTCGAGGTTCCTTTCTCCACTCCGTCCACATTCATTCATCAGTTACAAAACACCATCCCTACTCATATTCTGAGCAGGTTCTTTATTCTAATTGTTTAACGTTTCGCGTTTATACCTCTCCAGATAGAGCTTCTTTCCTCTGTATGTTCCCCTTCATCTCTATCCAACAAGAAAATGTTATTTACCTATTCTTTTACTTTAAATGTAATGCTTTTTAGCATCTTTTTCATCTTATATTTAATTCACAAGCAAGTCTTTCTTTAACATCTCATCATTTGCTTTTAGTAATTCAACCACGCCTTTTTTCTTACCTTGCTTAACGCTAATCACCTCTTCATTCCACCACTCCCTGTTAGCATTCTTACTTCCTCACCTTTAGTGCACCACATACTATACTTTGTGCACTGCTAACAATGCTGTTCCAGATTTATTTAGTTTCACTTGTTCACATTGAGCGTTCTTACATATTACCTTATTACCTTTTCACTAAACTCTTCAAACTCTAAATTTGTACCTTTCTTCCCGTATTCAACCCTTCTCTCAGCAATCCCACTAACTGTATTTTAAATAGAACACACAATAATTGATCGATAATCCTTTCTAAAAACCTCACTGATTTAACATATCAAACATATACTACATCTCTCTTCACCAAACACAAGTGCATCATTAGCGCTTTTCTCATTCAGGATACATCTCTACCTACACCAACTATTGTATACTTATGGATTCTCTTTTGAAGAAGTATTACTTACACACATACCTCTCTCCGCATAGAAAACCCCCTTCTACCATTTTGCTTTTTTTGTGAATGATGGTGATAATTGTAAATGGATAATACAATCTTTTTTTTGACATATTATATAATTATATATATATATATATTATATATAATATATAATATATATATATTATATATATATAGTAAATAATCTAAATATATATTATAATACACTGTATTTATTATATAAACGAGCATCTCGGTATTCATTAGTTCAATATTTGTAGGCATAGACAGGCTGTGATGTAATTTTAAAGCACACATCTAATATGTAACCATAAAAAGATGGTAATTTTAGTAAAAAACAAAATACAAAACAATTGCTTTTTTTAAAACCCGTTTTTTTGCGAAAAAAAACCAAATTTAAAAAACCTATTTTTTATCACAACGTAGTGTGTTATCATACTTTCGTGATGGTCATGTATGATCAAAATTTTACCAATGTTGTGACTAAATGTGTGCTAAATAGTTACTATGTTAGTGTCAGATTAACGTTAATATGTCTAGAGGTACGAAAACCAACAACGAATATGTATAGCTTAATTCTTCGTAACGAACATAACAAGAATCATAGGTGTGCTAGTATTTTTCGAGAAAGTGGGAGGAGTTTGACAATTTCTCGACTTTTATTTGAGCTACTCTAGTGAACAAGGAACCCACATCAGCTTCGTACCTGGTCGTCTGTATGCATTGTTAGTTACGTTAGTGTTGTTAAATATGAACCTTTGTTAATGTTTATCAATTATAATGCGATATTAAAGATCTGTTTAGGTTTTGCTCCACATTGTTTCTATTCTATTCCTAGTCAGTTGACTATGTTAGCTTTATTGATAGTTTAAAACTTTGATGATGTCGCCTTTTGAGTATTGTGATAAATTTATGGACCCTATTTTAATTTGGCTAACCACTCCTATTTCCAAACACCTGGTCGTGTGCGCGTAAAGGTTAGAAAAAAAGGTGTAATATTGTACGGCTGTAAAGCACGTCATTACTTTCAATGTTGCCAAGTATGGTATATATGTTAGGTTTGATGTTATCTATTATATCCTTCAGTAAGCTTTATAATGGTTATGTTAGGCTTTATTAATGTGAAAACTTGTTATGTTAGCATTTACTGTCACTTTTAGTAAAAATGTGAAATGTTTTTTAGGCATGAAAAATTTATGAAAATATCATTTTAGCGTAAAAACAAAGTTTTAAGAAATAAAGTTAAATTACAAAACGTTTTGTTTAAAAAACAAAACGAAACTAAAAATTTTAGAGAAATTAAAATTAAATAAAATTTTTTTTAACAAAGTTTTAAAGAATAAAGTTAAAATAATAAAAGTTTTAAAACCAAAAGAAAAAACAGAATGGAAAGGCTACGTATCTATAATGCTTTGCTAGTTACTGTACGTTGTTAAAGTATTAACTTTGTTAATGTTAGATGTTTATTCGATGGTTATATTAGGTTTTGTTGGTTGATGTTATACATTATATTCTTAAATTAGGGTTATGTTATGTTAGCTTTATTTGATGTGAAAATTTGTTATGTCAACATATATTCGAGGGTTAGTATAAAAAAAACATTTTTTATGTCTAGTTTATACAAAATTATACCGAAAGATCTCTTGGAAATGAAAGTTTTACCGCTCAATACTCCCAATAATCTCAGGGTTGCGCACGTGTTAGCGGGAGTAGGGTGGTGATTGATTTAACCTGATTCCTCGATTTCCGTTTTTTAGGTATTGTAAAACACAATTTTTTTTTCATGTTATAATACATAAAAGATAAAATTTAGAAAAACAAAAGTTATTAAATGAATAAAGTTAATAAATTAGAAGTTGTTTTAAATAAGAAACAATACAGAGATACGAAACTCATTTGTTTTTAAGTAAATTTACCAATATAGCTTAAAGAATTTTCTGAGAACAAAGAAATTTTCATATATATATAAATGTTAGAAATTTAAATAACAGTTTTTTAAAACAAAAAGAAAAATGATGGTGTGAAAAAGGCAACGTTCGTATGTGTTTGCTAACTTACTTCACTGTTTTAGGTATTGAACTTGTTAATTTTAGCTGTTCTATTCATGTTTAAAGTGTGTTAAGTTTGTCGGTCTGGATTATATTCTTAGTTCAATGATATAATGTAAGTTTATTATGTGAAAACTATGTTACGTTAGACTATATTCTTGGATCAGGTATGATAATTAGACAAGTTATGATATTATTTTTGTTAAATATATTTTTAATTATGTAAATATTAAACATTTCTATGTTAGATATATGCTTGACAAAAGTGGAATAGGTTACGTTTTCGATGCTATGTTAGTTACTTTACTGTGATTAAGTGTTTATTTGTTGTGTTTTGTGATTTTTCAGCATAGGGCTATGTTGATGTGATGCTAACATACATATCATTGTTACATGAGGTTATGACTTTGTAGACTTTTATTGATGTAGAAATCTTTGCTGCGTATAGCGTATTTTCGTTGGTCAGTATGATAATTACACAAGATTTGATTAAAACTCGATAAATTATTTCTTACTTGGACAGGCAAAGAAAATAGATCAGACGAAATAAACAAAGGTTTACAGAGTATATGGTTGGCTGCGGGATTGAAATATAAATAAAATTGGGTTAACACCGTTTCGCAAAACCATCACAACAAAAATTTATAGAGATCCAGAAAAACAGGGTCAGAAGGTAAAATTAGCAAGGCAATTATGACATAAGCCACCTACGGAACAGCGATCGTACATATTAAAAACAAAGCCAAAAGAAAGTGCTGACACAAGTAATTTAATGTACAGAGGTTTAAAAGGCTCTACTGATGACAATATTCAGTTTATCGAATTTGTAGTGCGAGATTCTAGTTTCTGAAAATTCCTTCGATATACAAGATACTGTTATCCAAATAGTATTTTCTGAAACTGATAAAAAAATCAAAAGGCCGGCCGTTTTTTGATAGGGAAGAAAGAGAATGGCTAAAATTAGTTTTTAAGAGGATGTATTGAAATACCAGTGGTCCCAAGAAAACAAAATGAAAGAAAAAATTGAAAAACATGAGCGTTTGAAGGAATTAACTTTAAGAGGAAGATCAATACCTCTTAAGATTAAAGGGTGTCTTCAAAATTTGGTTACCATTGAAAAAATTTTTTTATTTTATTAATTTTTTTTTTTTTTAAAGTAGTTAAAGTTTTGTTTTGAAAAAGAAAAGATGTTTATTTTTGGTATTTCTGGAAAAGGAAAGTTTAATTTAATTTGTTGTAGTTTATTTTGGGTTCATTTTATGAGGAGAAATTAGTACCACCGGAAGGAATGCTTGGGCCAGCGGTTAAAACAAATCCGGAGCATCTGAACATCACCACAGCGACCCCATAGAAAGATAACTTCAACAAAGATGCGTCAACACCAGAGGTGACGGGTGGAGAGGAATAAAAAGGCATAATTCCTTTTTGTTTCTTCTCTTCCCCACAGGAATACAGTAATTAATTAAAAACCCAGAAAAAGAAGAAATATTGAAACAGAGGAAATTCACGGAAGATTCTATTGTCAAAGAGAAAACAAATAACTAGTAAGAAAGGAAATACCGAACGTGACTACAGAAGTAGAGTCGAAGATCGTATCACAAGATTTTGATTCAAGAGGGTCTTTCCCTTATCCCAACTTTGATTACCTATTTTTATTTCATTTATTAGACTTGATTATATATGATTTAAAGCTGTAGGATAAGAATAAATTATGGATATATATGATAGGTAGCAATCCCTCAAGGGTATTTCAAATTATTGACCTGAGAGATACTTGGAAATGAATAATGAAATTTAGTTATTTAGTTATGATGAAATGTATAAATATATCATTATACACTATAACCGGGTTCGTTAATTATGGGTGGGGACGTGCTTTGTGTATTAAATTCTAAAGAGAGCTCTCCCCTTTCCTAGGAACCGGCGTGGGAGTTTCAACCCAGCGTGGAACAAGATCAGCTTGGAATCCAATTCACCAACATCCAATATAGCACTTGTCGCCGTGCAAGGAAGCAAATCTAACTGTCCTCTAAGAGCGTAGTTTTCAGGCATCCTGAGGAGTGCACTGGGAGAAAGTACAAAGTTAAATACAATCAGACAAGCAACTCTTGACGACCAAAAAATGACCAGAATGACAGGAATGAAGGTAGGACTTGGTCCGACTTGTTTATAATCAAAATTATTAATAAAGACAAATGATAATAAAGTTTTTACTGACTATACTCAATAAATGACCAACCCTTTAAGCATAAATAAATCTAAATATTTACGAAATTAAATTTTAACTAGTATTTGATTTCTTAATTGATAAAAGCCAATTGTCACCTTTTCTATTAATTATCAGGATTCTATTTATTTGATAATTAATTTATTCTTTAGTATTTTTTCATCATTTGCATTATTATTATTTATTATTAATTTGATTATTATTACTTTATTATTATTATTAATCATTTGATTATTATTACTTTATTTATTACTATTGATTATTATTATTATTATTATTATTATTATTATTTTTATTATTATTTATTAATATTTACATTTATATATTACTATATATATATAATATTATTATTATATATATATATTATATATATAATATATATATATATATATAATATATATATATAGTATTATATATATATATATTTAAAACCAATCAGTAAACGTGTTTTAAAAGTATTTCTATTAGCCCAGCGTTTTTGCCATTATTTACTACTTCCAACGATAGCAAAGAAATCTGTGAATGGGTGAGTGTTTCCTTCATTAATAGGTGGCAGTGATTAAAATATCTCTTATTATTTTCTTCCTTCGGCGTGCGTCCTTCAATGATTAATCTTCTCTTAATACTCAGCAGCACGAAAGTTCAACCATTCCTGAGGAAACTAAAGATAGGAATTGAAGACTAGAGATATTGTGACATTATTGGACGGTCATTCAACCAGCCAACGTAGAATAGCGGTGTAAGCAAATCATCATGCGAAGCGAGCCGGCCTTCCTCAACAAACAGGAACTGCCTTAAATTAAGGTGGGTGCTTGTTCCTGCAGTAATTTTTAGAGACCTCAAAGTCTCCCAACAATATATATATATATATATATATATATATATATATAATATATATATTTAATTATATATATCATATATATATAATATATTATATAATATATATATAACGATATTTTTTTTCGACCAGCGTGATGATAATGCAGTGAAAATTCCACCATATGTTTTCTTTAAATGAAGATTATTCCCACGAAATTGAATATGAAAAAAAGTTTGGCGAGTTATGTTGTATTATTTATGCATTTTCATTTACTCACACTGAAAATTATGCATTATAAAAAGTGGATAAATAATTAGGGTAAAAAAATGATTTAATATTTAATTTAATATTTGCGTTAGCAAAGTACCTAAATGCATTCACAAAAAATCACGCCAAAGAACCTAAAAATTATTTTCTAAAATATCATCTAAAATTTCACACGATTACTTTACATTATAGTATTGTATATGATTGATTATTTTTACATATTTTATTTTTCATGATTATAATTATTTCAAATGTTTAATTTTACAAGATGATTTTACTTGATTATTTATTTACATAGTTATTGTTCATGAGTATTATTATTATTAGTCCAAGTAATTTACAACTTCTGTATTCCTTTTAGGCAACGAACCTTGGACATGTCTTTTAAGTCCTTGGGATCTTTCCACAATTCGCAAACTTTCTAAGTAAACTGAAAAACCCCTCCATCCTTCTTTAAGACCCTAGCCTATTACATATATATTATAGTTTTCTTCAAAGGTAAAGTTGCCTCACCTGATTTTGGTATACTAACACCGCGAAGAAAAAAGCTATGACTACAACTAAAAAGATTAAGATCAAAGCATATTAAACTCGTAAGAAAGTGTAGATATTCAAAAAATATATATAACGCCCGAGGAAGTTATACAGTTTCGCAAAAGTAAGTTATCTAAGAAAAGTTGTGCTTTAATGAAGTTTCAGTTGAAAACAAAAGAAAAGTCTCATGCAATGTCTGTGCATTATGCTGGCCCCAAATTATATGAAGACCATAGGACATATTTAAAATTACTTGCTCTTAGTACTCCAAGAACTTGGTTAGGATCAGTTAAGTTAAAACCTGGTATTATTTTAAGGATATTTTTTAATTTCTGAAAACCAAAGTTTAAAATCTTAACTTGGATGAGTTTGTGTACTATCTCGATGAAATAAGTTTTAAAACTAATTTAGATTACCATATTGGCCAAGGATCAATCTATAGATTTACAGTTATGGTTATTAGCAGAGAAGTAATCCATAGAAGGTTGAACAACACCGTATACAGGGCGCAAGAACTGGGGTGATATATACTATAGTATTATTATATATACTATATATATATATATAATATATATATATAATATATATATATATAATAATATATATATACTAATATTATATATATAGTATATATATGATGTATATATTCGGGGGGCTACTTTCTTTGGGGGGGGAGCGGAATTTTATACTGAAAAGAGAGGCGCCCTAAACGAATCTGAACATCAATCAAAGGAATTCTATTCAACGTTTCCGGAATATCCAAACGTGCATGCATCTCAGGAAAAGACACTACAAAATAATAAATAACAATAATGATAATAACAGTAATAATTATAATAGTAATAATAATAATTAATAATAATAATAATAATTAGTTTACAATTTGATTTTAATTTTAATTTCGCAGCATTATCTTGAGTTACCCGATTTGCTGTTATTAAATATACGTAATTTAAATTTAACTTAGGTGTGGTATTTAATTTGGTTTTAAGTAACTTTTTGACACTACGTAATTTCATATCATTTCAATCTTCAAATTGTTTTAATTTTATTTTATATTAATCATCTATTTAGTTTATTATATAATGTCATAATTAGCTTGTTTATAATTAATTTATATTATTATTTCTATGTCGTTTATCTTGGAATTGTTTTTGAATTTGTTTTAGGGGTTATCCTGTTATTTTATTCATTTATATTTTTTGTATAAATGTGTTTGTAAATTAAAGTTTATAAATTATAACCGACTTTAAAATTTCGAGATAAAAAAAGGTTTTAGCTAATTCCACTTAGATATTACTTCATTAATTGAATTTTATAAAGTGTCTTATAGTATATTATAGTAATATATATATAGTAAATCTATATATAATATATATATATATATTAATATATTTATATTATATATATATATATACGGTATCCTTTATAATATAAGTATTTATTATATTAGTATATATATATGAATTTGTTTTGCCATCCTTCTATTATTTAGAATGCTAATTTGTTAGATTTACTTATGTTTTACTTATTCTTATTCCAATTTATTTATTTATTTATTATTACTGATTAATTACTTCTGCATCTTCTTATCATTATTGGTATATTTTTAAAATTTTCTTAATATATTTTTCTTGATAACATTTATCTCTCAAATTTTCCTATATATTAACGAATTAAAGTTCTTGATGATGTTCAGATTGTTTTAGTGCTCTTTTCATTTTTATATAATATAATGTTATAATATATATGATATATATATATTATATATATATAGCTATATATATATGATATATATATATATATATATATATATTATTGTTTTTTTTTCAAATTTACGAGTTACGTACTTTCCTAACTATAATTACAGACCTAACTCCTTTACAAAAACCTGTTAAATACCAGGATTGAATGACATTCTTTAAAATTATAGCTACTAAATACCCTATAGGCTAGCTATTACTTCCTTTCGTAAAACCACCAAGTCAATTACATTTACAGGCTTTAATTGCTCAAGATACACTAGCCTAAACACTCCGTACCTATGCACGAAACGGTACATCAGGAAACTAGTACTGGCATATGAACCAGAAGGAAATTCACAACTAGTTGAGGAGTAGAAGAAGGAAAAGGGGACTATCAGTGAAGTAGATAGAGAAAACAATGTACCTACAAACCACTCAGGCAATGGGTATGCAGCACGCTACACAGAGACCGGGAACAAAGGGTTGTATGACTGGTGTTATCAGCAGTAGAGGAGAATCTTAGTCATATATGCGTTGCATATATTTGGCAATGCTGGATATGCCACAAAACAGGAATGATGTAAAGACATGGTCTCAGCTCTTTCCTATTTCGATGTGGACGGAATAATCCCTTCAAGGATAACCGTCCAGGAGATGACTGGGAACGTCTTTTTGAGAAGAGGCATCATGGAAAGATTTCGAGAAGTAAGCCAGAGCTCTTGACACAGACTAGAAGTAAAGCTCTGTCACGTGATGGTTCTCCATTCATTTTTTGAAGTATATACAAATACTTTAAAAGATAATGGATTGGTCAATGATCCAAAAGGATATTTAACCTGGATGAGACCGCTTTAACCACTGACCCAATGCTCGGCACAGTGTTTGTAAATCCTAAGTCACACACTGTTTACAAGTTGTCTGCAACAGAGGGAAAAGCAAGCTTTTCGGTTTTGTTCTGTGTCTCAGCAACTGGAGTATACTTAACCATTTGCAGTTTATAAAGGAAAGCATTGCTATGCTACATGGACATTAGGAGGCCCAAAAGGTGCAGCATATGGTACCAGTGATTTTGGCTGGATGACTTCTGAAAATTTTGAAAGTTGGTTCAAATTTTCATTTATAAAGGAAGTCCAAAGATGTGAGAAACCGGTATTACTTCTATTTGATGGTCACAGAAGTCACATTTCCTATAATACCGTGAAAACTCCAATGGATAATAAAATCCTTATTGTGTGTTTACCACCTAGCACATCACACGCTTTGCAGCCACTCGATGTCGTTGTCTTTAAGCCAGTGAAAAATATTTGGAAGAACATACAAAATTATTGGGCAAAATAATCACGCTTAAAAACTGTGGAAAAAGCAATATTTCCTAAGGTACTGAACAAATTATGGAACCAACTTTCCCAAAAACGTGCAATATCTGGTTTCAGAGGAACAGGTCTGTATCCTGTTAATAAAGAAGTTGTGGAGAAAAAATGCGTACAACCAAACACATTGGAAGAGAACCCTACAGAATCTGCAGATGAAATGGCAACACCAAGGAAAATCCTAAGAAAGTCAATTATTGAAGTCATTTCACCGAAAAATGATGAAATTGTTAACAGTGAAAACAGTGTAAACAGGAGAAATATTAACGCAGGACTCTGTTCTTAATAGGCTTAAAGAACAAAAAGACAAAAAGGAAGGAGAGACCTCAGGGATAAATGTGTTAAAAAGCAAGAAATCTGCACCTAAAAAAAGATTAATAGTTAAAGATTTGAGGGTGGTAGCGAGAAAATCCCGTCTATCGGGGATATAGTAAAGGGTTTGGATGTTATACAGTTTTAAATGCAAGTTAAACAGCTAAAAGGGACAGGATGGAATTAAAAGGCAAAATTACATTATTGTATTCTAATACTGAATGAAGAGAAAGGGTTTCAGGTTTGATTGGCGGGGAAGTGGTAATAAAAAGAGTTTTCAGTGAAAATGCATGCAGGGACAGTGTCTTTGGGGGCACTGGGGGAACTTGGGGGCCTATAAAAAGTGTAAAGGGGATGTAAACCCCAATATGGTTATTTATAGTGAATGCACAGGAGCGTGTCCGTAGTCTTGTTAATTTTAAGGCGTATTTTTTGCAGTCTTTAAAAATATGTATCTTCAAAAAAATTTAATTCCAACTATGCTATAAATTAATAATATAAATCTTCAAATATTTTTTAGTTAAATTCCTAAAATATTTACATCTTATGGATATATTATGCAAATATTTCCTTAAATTTTTTTTAATTAAGTACATATTCCAAATCTTCTTAAAAGGTTAAAATTATTTCATGCATAAATTGATTCTATTTAATACAGATTAAGTTCATAGTCTTTGCATGGCTTCATATACTCCAATAAATGGCTTAGTATATAGGCCCTATGGTGCGATATATTGTTTAAAATGGTAGTATTACTTTATTTTTAAGTATAAAATTAGACTTTTTATTCCAGATCATTTTAAGTTACAGGTTTAGAATTGTCAATTACAGAATACAGTTATAGTTATGTTGATTTTATGATTTTCGAAACTACAAAATTTTAACAAGAGTACTCCAATCCTCCTCAGATTACAAATCCAGCAAAGTTTGAGAGTGTCGACTTGTCTGTCATCAGTGAAAAGTTTGTTTCAGCCAATAATTCTCTTGCAGAGCATCTATGGGGTTTTGTAAAAGGAATTCGCTCGACTGGGACGCAGTACACAGAGGTATGAGAGCTGCAATATGCTTAACCTTTATATCAGATTCATGACCAAACTTTTAACTTATTTGTCTCAGTAAGTTTTTAAAAATTATAACCTAACCTAATCTAACTGTAATGTTACTTTAGTTATGATAAAGTAACTTTATTTCTTCTTTATTGTTTGTGTTTTATGGACACAATGTAATACAATATATACCATGTAATATGATACAATATAATAATATAATAGCAAGAAGTGTTCTTTTCATGGGTCAAGCGATTTAAGACTATATGCTTTTGGTCCTTGTTCTCATCAAAGGACATTCTTCCATCAACTTTGTCTAACTAATCGTAGATTCCAAGCCTGCGTCATTAGAGAATGTAATATTTTTATGAAAATATTCAATCTTTCTTCTTATGCAGTTACTTACCCGAGGAATAATCCAAAAATATTTGGTGTAGGCAAAAATTGGTACTTCTGAAGTCAATGAGTTGTTTCCTTTATCTTCTACTTTAGTGTTATATTATACAGATTCTTCCAGGAAGCTGCTTGACTGTTGTTTTAAAGATTAGTATGAATGAAAATAATTTTTTTTTACATAAAAATCTGGGTTATTTGGGATAGATTGCCTTTTAGAGGGCTAAGGCGAAACCGCGAAAATCGGCTTAGTATGTCGAGGAAACCTCTAAATCATCATTACATTTTTCGTCAACA
>JABUQX010047103.1:0-2500 GCA_015478945.1 Trachelipus rathkii
TCTATTAACTACATAAAATTAATCAGCTTATAATATTAAACATCGAAATATTAAATATAAAATTTAATTTTCTCTTGTATATAAAAGCAAAAAATTTTAGTGCTTACTCCCGGCTCGCTTATGGCTCCTATTTGAGGCTTGGTATTGCATGGACGTTCACGTGGCTTTTCATTTAGTAATAATTGGTAATAAATGTTTTACATACCTCTACTATTTAAATACTCTTTCCTTACACTCATAATAATCAGTAGTTTTGATATGTCGTCGGGGGAGGATATCTCTCTCTCTCTCTCTCTCTCTATCTCTCTCATCTTCATCTCTATTAATATATATATATATATTATATATATATAAATTTATATAATATATATATTATATAATATATAATATATATAATATATATATATATTATATTAATTTAATATATTATATTATATATAATAATAATATTATTAAGCCTGCTACTAGAGAAGACTAGATACACTTCAACGTGCTATATATAATATTATAATTATATATTATTAATAATTATATTAATATATATATATATATATTATATAAGTATATATATTATATATATAAATATATACTATATTATAATATAATTATAATATATTATTTATATATAATATATAATATATATATATATATATATATATATATTATATATAATATAAATATTATATATATAATTATATATATAAATATTATAATCTAATTATATATATACTATATTAATATATACAAATATATATTATTATATATATAATATAATATATTATTAATATGTATATTATTATAATATAATATTATATAAATATATTTAATTAATATTATTATATAATAATATATATATATATAATATATTAATTTATATATTATAAATATAATTATATAATAATATATTAATTAATTATATATAATATATTGGGGTGAAATTGGAGTCACTGCAACAGCTCCGATCAGTTTAGAATTTTTTTTGCTAAATGATTATTTTAATTATATTTCCATAAAACATTCCTAACAATCAATAATTAGTGAATAACGGACATGATTCAAGAATATATAGGACCTTTTACGTTTTACACTTCGCGTGCATTTTGTTTTAATTATTATTATGGTTTTTTTAAGCTCACTAAAGGAATGACACCATAGGTAATAACCGCATAAGATGAGCAGGAGTACCGGGGTCTCTCAGCCTATACGGGGTAGAACGACAGTTGTGTACTATTTCTCTCACCCTCCGGGGAGGGTCTCGGAACCCAGCTTATTATGATATTTTGGTGTCGCTGAGGGGTTCCTCCTGTCCTGCTCCCCTAACGGGGTATGGAAAACGTAACCCCCTCTACTGTCCCGCCGTCGGATCGTAGCCCTACGTCTAAATTTATTTTTATTTGCGTTTTTTTTATTACATATATTAATTTACATATTTGGTAATAAGATATTAATACGTCTAGATTCCAATATAGTAATTTAGGTTTTATTTCCTAGTAAAGTGAGATGCGTACTTTTTGAGATATTTAATTTAGAAAAAAAATGTTTTTTTGTTTTGTTTTCTCTTTTCATTTTTGTAATAAGCTTTAATACGCTGATTCAAAATATGTAATTGCGTTTTTCTGTAAGTGTCGTACTTTCTGAGATATTTCATTTTTAAATACAATATTTTAACATAAATGTGATTTTTTAAAATTAATATTAAAAATACTTTCGAAATATATGAAATCATGTGCCGTTACCACTGAAAATTCTATTAGTCGGGTTTAAGCCTATAGTAGCAATTAAGTATTAAAAAAAAAAAAAATAAAAAAATACTAAATATTACACGGAGTCGTAAAACAGAATGGGAAATATATATATATATATATATATAAATTATATTATATATAAATATATATCTAATTATATTATATTATATATATAATATATTATATATAAATATTATTATATATATATATATATATATAATATTATATTATATTATTAATTAATATAATATATATTATATATTATATATACTATATATCAGAGGTGGGCATACCCTAAGACTCGCTCATATTAGGGGTAGTCACGCTAGCGCACTCCGCACATCGCAGAAATAGGTAGTCCGCTTAGCGCTCCTACCTCAAGTACTGATCATTATTCAGTACCATCAAACCTCAACAAGCTATCGCAAGTACCGACAACGTCGCACGTCTGCCGCTAGAATAATTAATGTGCGACTTTCACAAAAGATTATTAATATAATATCTAGAATATGTAATATTATCTTACAAAAAATTTATTTATAATTTTATATGAAAATTGAATGAATTATATTACAAATCTCAAGGATTTTCCACTTCCTAGCCTCAATGTGCGACTATTCAAATGGGACAAGGGAATCTTAGTAATTACTTTATAAAAAGTATTAGGTGCTCAAAAATTAAAGCAATTATAAGGCTGACACTAATTATTGCCCTCAAGAATATCCCCTACCAACACTAAATATTCGCTTTATAGC
>JABUQX010047103.1:7500-15000 GCA_015478945.1 Trachelipus rathkii
TGATTAAGTTTTATCCTAATTATAGTATAATAACTAAAACTACTTGAAACCATACAGAGAAAATGCAAACATTAAGAAATATATTCAGCTGATTTTTGAAGATATGAATAATATAGACCGCATCTAGAATCTGATAAATGCAAGAGTAATGAAATTGTCAGTACAAGAATTAACAAATCCAAAAATACAGCACCTAACATTTCTACTTCCGACAATAATTTTAAAGCAGCACAGCTTATATCTCACACCTATAATTATAAACATTTTGGATGAAATTTAATATCAGCATTAAGTCCATTAGGAGAGAAGGTATTTTAAATATTTCCTATGGCAATATTTGTACATACCCGAACGGGTGTTTAATTGTGCCATATTGAGAAGATAAAAATATTGTGTAACATTTTTTGCAAGGAAGATCTCGAAAGCCAAATGAAGGATTTAGTATAAAAGTACACAATGGGATTATATGGAAGTGAAATGGCATATCACAGACAAGGTCGCCCAAAATCTGCAATAGAATGGACCATAATTTATATAATGGGATATGGTTTCGCAGTCACAATTTCCTAATATTTACATCTTGTTTTTGAAGCAAATACGCGCATTTTACCGCGTGTTTAAATGGCTTCAGTAGATATGAGTCTTCAACATTAAGACTTCTGAAAACCTACTTGAGAAATACTATAATGAAGAGATGAAGACCTATTGAGACATATGCCACCCACATACAGCGAATATTGAAATAAATTAGAAGATGTTAATCTCAGACTCCCTCAACTCTTCACATTTCTAGAGTCGATTAGAATGTTACATTAATAGGTAAGAGATTTATAATATAAAATTATCGGTGATATAATTACTATTCACCTATTTTTATTTCTTATTAGAACATTAGAAATATATCCTATCACTCAACCTATTAATATATATTATATATATATATATTTATATATATTTAATATTATAATATATATTATATAAGTATATATATTATATTATAATATTATTATATTATATAAAATATAATTATTATATATATTATTTTAATAAAGAATCGATTATTTCGTTTGGCTCACCCCGAAAAAAATTACTGGATACGCCTACTGTATATATATATAATATAATATTATTATTATTATATATAAATATATTAAATATTATATATAATATATAATTTAGTTATATAATATATATATATATATATATATATATATATTATAATTATTATATATATATGTATATATATATATATATATATATATAATATATATATATTATATATATATATTATATAAATAATAATGTAATATTATATTAATATATATTATAATTCTAGTTATATTAACGATAATATTAATAGAGTAATAATACTGCATAATGGTAGAGTAAAAGAGAGGAAACATTAAAGAGGAATGTTCTGCTTCGAATTTAATTTTATTTATTTATTTTCTTTAAAAGATTCTATTGATATTATGAATAAAATTAAATAATTTATATTTTATTTTATATATATTTTATATATTATATATATTATATATATATATATTATATATATATATATATATATTATATATCTATATTATATATAGGCCTTTTTATGTTTTACGACTCCCGCATAAATATATATAATATATATATATATATTAATATATTATATATATATATATTATATATATATATATATATATATATATATATATATATATATATATTATATATATATATATAAGTAACATATATTATATATATATATATATATCGTTTTTGTTCTCTTCTTGTTGTTTCTTTTACTCTTATTCCAATTTATCAACACTTACATCCGAAGATTTTCCTTTCTTCGTATTTTACTCTGTTTTGGGTTCTGTATCAACTACGATGAATATTTATTATTGCGTAACCTGAAGACTCTTTCTTTTACGACTTACACCAGACAATTGTAGGGAAGCTAATGGATTCTTCGCACAAGGGTTGGAACTCATCGGTGGCTTAGCCACTTAAAGTATTTAGATACCAGATCCCTATCTAGAAACCAACACAAGATGTAACGACGTTTGCAAGGGAGGATTCTCGCCTCCTAATTATTATTTATATAAAGGCTTTCACTTTTTTTTGGCATTAATTTATTGCATGAGAGTTTTTTCACTCCTGATTTTGTAATTTAATAAACGTACAGTCTTTTGAAAGGCAACAAAGGGTAAGAGGATGAAATCAGAAGCTATAAAAATCTATATTAAAAAGTCACAGTACAAATTATGCATGGAAAATAACGACAATTCAAACTAAAACCCATTCACTCCTACCCAATTCCTTTCTATCCAATCAATATCGTAACAGAGCACAGAGATTACTCTGAGGTCAGAAAACGTAACAGAAAAAGAAAAAGACCTAAGAATAATTATAACAATAATAAATCATCCTACCTAATTAGTACATATTATAGTAATTATTATTATTATTATTATAATTATCATAACCATTACTATTGTTATTATTATTATTATTACACTTATTATTATTATTATTATTATAATTACAATTATTATTATTATTATAATTATTTTGTTATTATATTATTATTATTATTATTATTCACTTATTATTATTTATTATTTTATTATTACAATTATATATTATTATTATTTTTGTTATTATTATTATTATTATTATTACACTCATTTATTTAATAAATCTTTTGCTGATGAATTTCAATTTTACCTCCCGAATTGAGTTCTTAAAACTGCATGAATATCGGCTGGGAATTCATCTGGCTAGATTTGAGTAGCGTTCACTTCACCATCCATCAGGATCGATATGCATAACGTTTTCACCTCACTAACACTCCTCTCGTACAAATCAGTTCTTTTGTTTTAAATTACATATTTTCTGCAAAGAGTTAAGAATGAGTATTTGATCTAATAATAATATGTTTAATTTAAACATATTATATATATATATAATATATATATATATATATATATATATAGTATATATATATATATAATATATATATATATATATATAATATAATTATATATTATATATATATATATATAATATTAATATATATATATATATATACATGGTATATATATAATATATATAATATAATATATAATATATAATATATATATATATATATATATATGATATATATATATATAAGTCAACATATACATATGTATATTATATATATATGTTTTTGGTTAGGAATATACGCTTATTGCGTTTGCGAGTTTTCCCCTTTATATAGTTTACTTTAAATATTTAAACCCCTCTATAAAATATAGTTTACTTTAAATATTTAAACCCCTTTACGAAATAGTTTCACTTTTAGCAATATTATTATGCACTAACTGCACCAGGTGAACTGAGAAGGTAGAATGAGGTGTGCCCAAGCTCCCTCGTATACTCAGACCTGAGGCGTTGCATAGAAATGCGTAATAAACTACGGGGCGAGGTTTATACCGTTTAGGACTCCCGCCCTTGTGTGTTCCTATCGAAGGGAAATGAGAAAATAGAAGGAAAAGACAGGATCGGGCCTGTATAGTTCCTATGCCAATTTGAAGTTGAAGAACCAATAGGCAATCGTGGGAAGGAAGCTACTTTTGCCTAAGAAATTCTAGGTATGCAGCCAAAGTGGCACCATACTCTAAAACTCTTCTGCAATAGGTTTTTTCCATCGACTCATATTTGCGAAGCATAATATCGATTCACGATACAGTCTCCTTCGCCGGAAAATGAAAGTTGATTATTATGGAAAAAACCATTTTGCTTATCTCAAGAACAAATCATAAAGAAATGAACAAGAATGTTGGACATGAAAAAGAAAGAGTTCTGGTGAACTAAGCTTCTTACTAGATGTCGAAGCAAAATGAACAATGAAAATTTCTATCATAGATTCCAAGGGAATTCCTCTCCTAATGAAAGTATTCTGGAAAGTAGGTTTATAAAACAAATAGTTTGAAAACGGACAAGACCGAAACTCAATGTTTTATGGAAGCACATGAGAATGTAACTTTGTTTTTTCCAAATCTGCGAAGATAAATAGAAAAGAAAAATAGATATATAGCATGAGGGTAAAATGTGGGTAAACTCAAATGTGTCTCTCTCCAAAGAACGGCATTTGGAAAATTGTGTTACCTTATTAAATTTACGATTCCCTTTTATGCTACCTAAAAAGAAATTAAAATTTTATCTCGAGTTATTACGATCTTTGGTAAATCACCTTGACCTAAAAGGTTTTGGTACTGGTCAATCGTTGATTTTTTGGTTGCTTTCCTTTTCCCTATTCTTAGTAACGACTAGTTTTTTGGCTTGTACTGGCCTAAGTATTTGGTCGTTATTTAGAGTTAATGGTTAGTGACATTCGTTTACAGATTTAAATGAACAAGAGTATGTTAAAGCTTTTACCATGCTTTGGTCCTTTGGACTTTATTTTCATTCGTATACCATTCAGACTATCTAAGTTTATTTGAAAGTTTAAAACTACATAAGCGACATTAAAATGTTATTACGACAAGTAAGCACTAGTTTTACTTACTAATGTTAGTAGTAACATTGTTAGAAAGAAATTTAATTCTAAGAACGTTAGTAGATTTTTACTCTTATATCATGCGTTTGACAACACTATTGTTTAAAATAAAAAACTGTTAGTATTAACACTTAAAAAACAAAAATATTAATGGAAGTGTTCATAACTATCATCTTCCTGATTAAAACATGCTAAGCGTTAAAACAAAATATTAATGGAAGTGTCAATAACTATCCTCTTCCTAGTTAGAACATCCAAGCGTGGAAAAACAAATGTTAAAATTAATGGCAAGGTTAGTTGTCATTCTCTTGCTGTTTTTATTATTTTTATCTTTCTTTTAAAAGAAAATCTTTTCTTTTCGAATTCATTTTCACAATGGAAAATCGGGCCCTCCCTCGATGATGAATCTCGTAGGTAGGTATGATAAAAATAATAAACAAAATCGGCAAAAAAAAAAATTCCAATTTTTTACCAACTGAAATCAAATATTAATCTAAATTTTCGATGTGGATTATACGAATGCGATGCGAAATGAATAATTATCGCTTTACAAACTCTAAGTTATTTGTCTTATAGACTAAAAAAAATATTCTAATGCTAACCAAGTATCTTATTTACACAAAAAAAAACTCTATTGTTTATTCAAAAACGTTCTCCGATTTATTAATATTTCTGAAACAACGATAAGCATCTGAGAGCTTCACTGTAGCCTCTAATTGTGCTTAATCGAAAACAATTAGAGTATTATACTGGCGGTTATCTTAAAAGTTAGCAAGCAAATTGAATACAAAGCGATTTTTCTTATAAAAAATAAAAAAAAATCTACCTTAAAATCTATATTTTACAACCGTACTCCATCCATAGCTTCGGTTCTTTTCATCTATTTTTCGTGGATTTTGTTCCCCTACAAGCATCCAACTACGTCGATAGATAAGGCTCACAACTCGAGAGTTCATCCATCCCTTTACGTATGCTTATTATCAACACGGAAAAGAACTTTCAGCGTTTTCTATGTTGGTTTTTTCTCTACCTCTTACTTCTTACCTCCTATATTTTCTTAATGAGACTTATGGTGCTAGAGACCACTGTCTCCTTCGTACTTGCTCATTGCCAACAAAAGACTTTTACTTCTTACCTCCTATATTGGCTTAATGAGACTTATGGTGCTAGAGACCACTGTCTCTTTCGTACTTGCTCATTGCCAACAAAAGAAACTTTTAACGTGACCCAACATAGTCGTTTATCGTAAGTACATCCTTAAAATATACCTAAAACAAAAATATGAACAAAAATATGAACAAACATGCGAATAAAAACTACTGAACTATTCGCCAACCCAACTGTTAAGCTCTCTAACATAATTGATTGTCGAAAGTACATCCTTAAAATCATACTTAAAACAAAATAAGAACAAAGCTACATGAACAAAACTATATGCTAGATTATTTACTGAACTATTCGCCAACTCAACTTTTAAAGTTCTCTAACATAATTGATTGTCGAAAGTACATTCTAAAAATCATACTTAAAACAAAATAAGAACAAAGCTACATGAACAAAACTATATGCTAGATTGTTTACTGAACTATTCTCCAACCCAATACGATTATCTTTCTAGTCGCTCTGATTCTGATCCTGTTTCTTTATCTCTTGAATACTTCTTCAAACTTTATTCTCCTTCCACCGCTACACTAGCAGAATATCTCCCCAAACTTCTCGAAACTTTTGATCAAAAATGCGCGACAAAATTAAAAAGAACTAATCGTTGGTTGAAAAAAAACTACAACGGAATGCTAAAAAATAAAGCAAAATACAGCAATAAACTGATGAGTAGGTCATGTATTTTCCCTAATTATACTCTAATTCTCACCGTAGGAGCATCATTTCGACATCTTAATTCCTGCCGAGAGAAAGAAATATCTTTTGGGAAGAAATGTTTGACGCTTTCTCACCTATGATCAACTTAAAGCTAAGATTGTTTTGCACACTTTCTCCCTTCTGGCACCACGAGGCAGGAGCATCATTTTGATATCTTAATTCCCGCTGAAGTTTCCTTGGGAGGGAATGTGACTGGAGTCCCTAATCAATACATTAAATCAATCAATTTATAGATTATATTCGTAATCCAACTAAAGAACATGCAAATATAAGTATCCTAACTAAAATATTGCAAAATCCAATTCTTAATCCACTAAATAGTTTCAATAGGACGCTGTGGGCTGCCTCTTCTCGTCGTTTTGTATCTTTCTTTGGCAATTTTGTCCATATGGAGCGGTACTCGTAGACCCACTTACTTTCCCATTTTTTCTCCCGGAGGGTATTCCTCGCCCTTTTTTCCGATCTCCATTGCTTTCCTCGCCTCTCATACGACCGTCAGAGTGGCTTTGAAATGGGAGCAAAACCCAAATAAGATTTATATACTAGAGAAAAAACGTTTACAGGACCTATAGAACCTAATTAACATGCAATAAATTTCCTAATCCAAGCTATGAAAACAACTAAATATAAAGCAATTTGTATACCAAACTCATGAGATTTATTCTTTCGTAATTACCGTTATTGGCTATGCTTTTCCATTCTGTGATTTCCCTTTTGGCTGTCACTCGCCACTACCTGGTCAACTGAGACCATGAATCCGACTCATCCCTTTACTTATCCGAGGGAGGACGGGAATCAGAATGACCCTAGTGTGAGTTTTGATGTCTGCCCAGAACACATCTGCCAGTCAGAACTTTTGAAACATTGACCTAATTTTTGTAATAAGGAAAAATTCATGATGAGGCAAGCAAAGCTTAGTAATTAGTCAATAAACAAAAAAACCAAACAATTTCAATTGTCCTTCATTCTTAATCCAACTATGTGGTGTGTATATTTACACAAAAATACATGTTAAATATCATAAAAAGAATTCCTTATCATTCCATTTTTTCGCTCCTACTGGACAGATACCATATATATATATATTTATA
>JABUQX010047103.1:17500-20000 GCA_015478945.1 Trachelipus rathkii
TTATATATACTATATATATATATATATATATATATTATATATATATATATATTATATAATATAATATATATATATATATATGAATATATATATATAATATATATATTATATTATATATATAAATATATATACTTATTTATTATTTTTTGCCCACCTCTCTACTCCTGCAAATCTAAATTTCTTTTTCCTCCGCTCTCTCTCCTTCCGCTTGATTCCTACTTGTGGAAGGTGGATCACAGGTTCTCGTTCTCCGTATCTGACCGAGCTCTTCTCTCCGAGGTTCTCTGATGATGAAAAGCGGAATTTGTACGATTGTTGCACCGCTACAGATGGTCATTTGACGCTTGAAGAGGTTCAGGCTAGTACATTCGTTACTAATTATATTAGTTCCTAATAATATTTGCCATTTTTCTTGAATCAATTCATGCAGTAAAAATTTGGTGCGTTGGATTTTATCTGATAGTTTAAAGCAAAGCTCTACTTGTCTATATTGTCGAGGTTGCAGCCCATTTAAACCTTTCAATCTAAATGGCGAAGGTTCACATAGAAATTCTACCTTCTCCTTTTCTTTTAAAGCTTCGAAGGCGTCTCTGCTGACCATCGAGAGGGGCGCGGCTGTGTCGATAACGGCTGTTACGTCGATACCCCGCTGTTTCTCCTCAAAAGCGATCGTTATTCGGCAACCATATTGTTCGTCTCTCGGTGATATTACCACAGCTCTTTCGGAGGATCCTGATAACTCGGCTGTTGCTTGCGTTATCTTCTTTTCTTTAGGCCGAACTGCAACTTGGGAAGGTAAAGAAATTGCCTTCTCCTCTGTTTTTCCGGTTATTTCTCCCTGATTTTCTTCTGTCTCTTTTGCTAATTTTGACTTCAAGACAATTTGCAATGCGCTTATTTTTCCTGTTTCCTTTTTTACACCTTTTAGAACCAATTCTGGCGCCTTTGGTTCTTCGGCCGAAGCTTCTATTTTTTCTCTAATATCAGTTACAGCTAGCACTGAAATTTCTTCTACCTCTCCTTGATCTTCTTCTTCCAAATTGGGTTGGAGGGGCATTTCTCTCTCCAACTCAATCACTCTCTGTAGCACAAATTCTGTATCCGAACTCGGGTCAAAATTCCTTAAAATTGCTCTCCTTAATAAGGAATCATTTTGTTTGGAATCGATGTAATCCAAAACCTTCGTAATTAACATGTAATTAACCTTCTTGCTCTCAAACAAAACTCCTAAAGGTTCATTCATAGATAGTCTTTGATAATTATCCATTAATTTTTTAATTTTTTGGATGAACAGAGGGAATGAAGTGTCTCTATCACCTGTATAGCTGACAAACTCCATCATTGCTTCTATAGAAAATTCTGCACTGGAAGCTGTACTTTCCCTCTTTGTGAGCGGCATTTCTCTAAGAATGGGCTTCACCGCTAAACATGGCTTCTTCGCGCTGTTTTTACAAACTAAAGGTATCTTTATCTGAGTCTTATCTTCTTTTTCTGAGCTTTCCATACACACTTTTTTGGGGGCTCGGGCTCCCCCGGAACAAACTACTTCGGCTTCGTTTTTTCCTTCTCCTTTTTCTCCCTCCTTTACCCTTACCGCTTCTCCTTTATCCTTCCTTTCGTCTTCCTTCTCCCTATTTGCTACTCCTTCCTTCCTTTTCACTTCTTTCCTTTCAATTTGGACAAGCATATCTCCCCCCTTTGCTTCGGGTGGTGTCGAGATATCTTTCCTATCAGCTGGGACAAGCGTATCTGCCTCCCCGGCTCCGGGTGGTGGCAAGATAGCTTTCCTCTCAAGTGGTGGAGGTTTATCCACGACTGTTGTGGTACTCCTCAATAGGTCTGTCTTTTCCTCCTGCATCTCCTTTGGCGTGGAGGGGTCAGACGTCTCGACCTGCAATTCGTTTTCCGCCATTCTGTGGCTCGTTAATGGAAAGTGAAAAGTAAAGTGGGTAGTATGGTTAGTGGAGCTATGGACAGTTGAAGAAGTAAGGAAAATGGTTTTATTGGGAATAGGGATTTATAAGATTAATTATTTATTATGACAAAAAAATGAGAATTACTCGATTATTTTTTGCAAAGACTAACAAAAAAATAATATCTGCTCAGTTTTAATTATGTGAAAATCGATTTCACTTGACAAACTTTTAATTATTTTAATTAAAATTACTAAATACTCCGCTTCAATTAAAATGAAAAAGTGCTCAGATTAATATGATGGTGATTGCTTATCATTAAAATTTTATAATGAAGATTTTTGCAATCAATGTTAAGGCAAGATTCCTTTTTAAAACAATTTTCCTTTATTCGTGAAGAAAAGAAAGAAAATAGACCAAAAGTTCTTATCCTATTTCTCTATTCTTCTATTTCAAGGTTAAACAAAACCAGCTGTGATTTCTACGTTCTCAATGCCCTTGCATGCGTTGGCTAAATCACCTGACTTTTTCGTACTGCAAACTTTCAAACACTGTATACAGAATGCGAGTGTACACATGATGTACAC
>JABUQX010047103.1:22500-42500 GCA_015478945.1 Trachelipus rathkii
AGGGATGAATCAGAAGCATATAAAACAATCTATATTAAAAAGTCACAGTACAAATTATGCATGGAAAAATAACGACAATTTAAACTAAAACCCATTCACTCCTAACCCACATTCCTTTCACCCATCAATATCGTAACACAAACTCCATAATAAATTTCAACGTGAAGAGTAAAGAAAAAGAAAAAGACCTAAGAATAATATAACAATAATAAATCATCCTACCTAATTAGTACATATTATAGTAATTATTATTATTATTATTATTATAATTATCATAACCATTACTATTGTTATTATTATTATTATTATTACACTTATTATTATTATTATTATTATAATTACAATTATTATTATTATTATAATTATTTTTGTTATTATTATTATTATTATTATTACACTTATTATTATTATTATTATTATTATAATTACAATTATTATTATTATTATAATTATTTTTGTTATTATTATTATTATTATTATTCATTCCTTTTATTTAATAAATCTTTTGCTGATGAATTTCAATTTTACCTCCCGAATTGAGTTCTTAAAACTGCATGAATATCGGCTGGGAATTCATCTGGCTAGATTTGAGTAGCGTTCACTTCACCATCCATCAGGATCGATATGCATAACGTTTTCACCTCACTAACACTCCTCTCGTACAAATCAGTTCTTTTGTTTTAAATTACATATTTTCTGCAAAGATTTAAGAATGAGTATTTGATCTAAATAATAATATGATTTAATTAAACATATATATATATATTATATTAATTATATATATATATATATATATATATTTAGTGGTGCCGATATAGGGTATATTAGGTAGGCATAGTGGAGGGCTATGGCCACCCCCCAAATTATACTATGACACTAAAAATATTTTAGGTATATACAATATCCGTATAATAATATAGTTTAATATATAAAGCTGTCAGAGGTTAAATTAATTTTTTATAATTCGTCGCTGTCAGGACAAATTCGTAAGTCCATTAGTTAAACTAAACTTGAAACCATCAGAGAAAATGCAACATTAGAATTTCAGTATACAGTAATTTATTTAGAATGAATGTATTTAATGACGCTTATTACTGTAATACTGAACTCTATTAAGGAATATTGATATAATTATGCTCTCATATACAGTATTAACTCAAGAATTAACCAAATTTCCAAAAATTACAGACCTAACATTTCTACTTCCGACCCACAAAGGATTATATTATCTCACACTCTATTTTATATATATATACCAATGTATATATATATATTAACCATTTTTTATATATATGATTATAATATATCAAATTATAATCAATTAGTACTACAACCTGTTTATAATTTTCCTTGCTAATCATTTGGTACATGCTTCAAGTGTAATTGTGCCATTATAATGAGATAGATATAAATATATATGTGTAAAATAATATTATATAAGTCTATACTACAAGGTAAAGCATACTCGGAAAGCCCAATAATGAAAATTTAGTAATAAAGCACAATATCGTGAGTATATTTGAGTTGTATGGTTTATGGGATTAATATACGCTGCATACTAGCGTTAGCGCGAGATCGTTCCCCCATAAATAAGAATCTCACTTTAAATAGTATTTAACATGCACTCTATGAATAATTCATAGTTTACGCTCTCTCCTAGTCTCAACGTGATTCCAATTAAAGTGATACTTATCTAGCTTGTTCTAAGCATATCTGCATATTTATGCACTACCACGTGCACCTTCGTGATTATGACACTGTAGCAGTGAGGTAGATATGAAGGTTGCCTCTCTTACAAGCCATCTAACCTACTGTACTTACTCAACAACCGTGACTGTTGAGAAATACTATTGGAGATGACGTATAGCAATAGCACTAAATGCGTGTGAGATACTTAACCTCACGCGCCTCCAGCAGTACATATATCTCGCGAATAATAGGACTGCGCGCAGCCCATATATGAATAGTTGTATATAGCCATGTATCGAAGATGACATCATAGAGCTCGCACATCAAATCTAGCTACAGAGTGGTACAAAGACAGCGATCTGTAAATGGTCGACAATGTATGTAAGATAGAGTTTTACTCTTATAATGCACAATTATAGAGACTTCGCCTCGATTAGTATATCTCTCATTAGGGAATTAGAGTCAATATTGTCCGCTGGCCACGGTCAAGGAAGGTACTACTTTTTGCCTAAGAAAATTCTAAGGTATGCAGCCATATAGAGTTGGCACCATACTCTAAAACTCTTCTGCAATGGTTTCCATCGACTCATATTTGCGAAGCATAATATCGATTACACGAATATACATGTCTCCTTCGCATCGAGAAATGAAAGATTGTTATAATATTTATTTGTGTAAAAAACCATTTTGCTTATCTCAAGAATAAATCATCATAAAGAAATGAACAAAAATATTGGACATGAAAAGATAATAAGAGTTATCTGTGAGTAGAACTAAACTTCTATTGCTTAGATGTCGAAGCTAAAAATTGATAGAACCATAATGAAAATTTCTATATAGCATAGATCCATAGTGAGGTATTATTCCATCTAGCACTCATGTATATAGTTGATTTTCTGGCACACACCCGGTTTGATAAACAAATAATCTGAACATTACGCCAAGACCCTAAACTCAATGTTTTTGGTAAGCACTATGAGAATTAACTTTGTTATTTTTCCAAAATACTTTGCGGAGAAGAATAATTAAGAAAAAGAAAAATAGAATTACTAGACTATATAATGAGGGTAAATAGTGTATGGTAATATACTCAAATAGTTACTCTCATATAAGAACGTTGTACATTTGGAAAATTGTATTAATCACTTATTAATATTTTAACTGAATCCCTTTTATAGCTACTAATAATAAAATTATAAAATATATAATCTTCGAGTTATTACGAATCTTATGGTAAATATCATCACTTGACACTATAAAAGGTTTTTTATAAGTTTACTTGAGTCAAATCGTTGATTTTTGTTGCTATTCCATACACCTATATTATTCTTAGTTAACGACAGTTTTTTGAGCTATGTACTAGTACCAAGTTAAATCTTTGGTATCGTTATTAGTAATGTTACTGCGTTTAGCTGACATTATCGTTTATAGATTTAATATGAACTAAAGAGTATGTTTAAAGCTTATATTTACCATGTCTATGGTCCTTTGTAACTTTAATTATTTCATTCTGAGTATATATACTCATTCAGTACTATATATTCTTACATGTTTATATATGAAATTAACGTATATATATAAATAAAACTACATATATGCGACGATGTAATAGACGTGTGATTACGACATAGTTATGTTCTATCGTAGTGGAAACTAAATATGATAGCGTGTACATATAGTATTGCTTAGTCTGTAATATCGGATATTAGATATTAATGAGTATTAATTTATTTCTTAATAATGACCAAAGCGCGTGTTATCCAGTCTAGTTTATATTATAGCTACTTCTTAACTAGTATCAAGTAGGACGCTTTGACTTGCCAACGAGCGTATACTCTCTGTAAAAGTTAGAAATAGAAACTGTTAGTATTAACACTTAAAAATCAAGATGAGAATGTTATTGAGATAGGAGTGAGTCTGTCGATGAGAACTGATCATCTTCCTGGATTAAGGACAATAGACTAGCGTTCAAAGACTATATGATATTAATGACGAAGATAAGTGCGAACACGTATCCTACTTACACTAATTTGAACAATGCGAGAGACAGTATCGGAACAAACCGATAATGATTTTGAAAATTAAGTTAGGCTAGAGAAAGATAAGATCTATGAAGTATGTCATACTGCAGTGACCTGTTTTGATATGAATGATTTATTATCTCTATATCAGTATTAATAAGAAGAAGAAGTGACTTTGCTGATGATCGGAATTCATGATTACGAAGTTAGGAGAAGATGCGGGCCCTCGCCTACGATGAGATGAGATTCTCGTAAGGTAGGGGTAGATGAGTAGAAGAGATGATGAAGAGCAAAGATGCAGCTCTAAAAAAAAAGAACAGTATTTACTATCCAAGAGTTCTTACTTTCATATACAATCACTAGAATATGCCAATATATATTATTCTATTATACATATATCTCAGATTGTGGATCTTATATCTCTAGTACATCACGACTTGGATGCATCTTATGAAATATTTATATCGCTTTAAACACTAACTCTTACAGTGCTAATTCTTCTTAGCACTCAAAAAAAAATAATTATCTTAATGTCTAACCAAACCATTTATTTACTATCTAAAAAATTAAAATCTATCTATTGTTTATTACATAAAAAACGTTTTACATCCGATTATTTATTTAATATTATTGAAACATACGATATAGAGCATCTGAGTGCATCACTGTACATAAATTGTAGTTATAATAGTTAATATAGTTAATTTTAGTAATATAGTTAATATCACTGGCATAGGTTATACTTATAAATGATTAGTAATTTCAATTCAATTAATAGGTCTAATTATTACTATATTATAAAAAATTAAAAAAAATTCTAACCTTAAATCATATTTTTACAAACCGTACTCACATCACAATAGCTTCGGTTCTTTTTCCATCTATTTTTCGTGGATTTTGTCTCTCGACAAGCATCCAAATACGTCGATAGCTTAGGCATAGCTACTAAAAACAGCCCTTAATCACTATAATCGAGTATGCTTCATATTATAGGCATATCTATCTGAAAGCGAAAAAAAATATTCAGCAGTGTATGTTACACAAAATAATGGAGTTTATTATCTTACCCACCATCGTGTACTTGCTTCACTCCTATATTATCTTAATGCACGATCATATAATAGCGGTCTCTACCAGCGAGAGCAGCCACTGATCCTACTCTGCTCTCCGTACTATGCTCCATGCCATACAGTAAGACTTTAACTTGATCAGGTTTCCTTACCTCCTATATGCTCTAATGAGACTTATGGTGATGCTATACTGACACTGTCTCTCGTACTTGCTCATGCTCAACAATATATGAGGAAACTATATTAATCAGTGACCCAACTATAGATCTGATTATATCGTAAAGTACATTCCTTAATATACTATACCTAAAATCAAAAATATGAACTAATAATAATATGAATCAAAAAAGCGATATAACTTCCTATTTTACTAACTATTCAGCCTAATCCCAACTGGTTAAAGCTCATATCTAACATAATTGATTGTGATCGTGTAATAGTCATCATCCTTATATCACTATAAAGACAATAAGAGTAATAACTAAAGCATGCCATGAACATTACATACTATATGCAATAGATTATTTACTGAACTATTCGCTCAGCTCTATACTTTTAAAGTTCTACTATATATCAAAATTGATCTAGTCGTGCATATCTTACGCATACTTATTCTCTCATTCAAATAACTTTCTCTCTGATCTTAACATTACATACATCATTACTTATACTTAATGTACACCATCTAAGCTATCCAATACTGATAGCTTATTGAGCATAGATCTTATAACAGTGAGACTATGATCATAACCAACGTCTTCTACTAATGACGGTATTTACACTGCCTCTCGAGTCGCTTCTAGCGAATCTATCAAATAGATCCTTGGTATTCTAAACATCTCTCATTAGTAATACATTCCTATCAAACTTTAAAATCGTTCTCCTTTCTCACCGAACACTACTATCAATATCATTGCAATTAGTATCTTACTCCACGAAACCTCTCTATCTCGTGAAGACTTAGATGTATCAAAAATATAGCAGCGGACAATAATGAAAAATAGAACTATATATATATAATACGTTTGGTTGTTATAAAAAAACTATACACTACAACAGATTCCTAACAAATAAAGCAAAAATACAGCAATATAACTGTTATAATGAGTAGTCATGTATTATTCCCATTAATTAACTACTATTAATTCTCACCCGTAGGACATCATTTCGACATACTTAATTCCTTGCCGTATGAGATATAATATAATATCTTATTAGGATAGAATATAGTTGACGCTTATCTCACCTATATGATACGAACGTTAGAGCGTAAAGATGATTAGCACACTTAACTACACACATACGAAATTGAGAGCACACACGAGGCAGAGAAGGCAATGCAATATGATGATATCAAAGATAATTCCCGCTGAAGTTTCCTTGGGAGGGATGTGACTTGGAAGAGTTAGATCCAAACTAAGATATACGATATATCAGAAGTATAAATACGATAGATCTAGAGATATTCATAGATATGAATAATATTCAATAATCCAGACTATAGAGATAGCGAGATAGGAGTCAGAATATTAAGTTAGAATGATAGACCATGAGAGCGATGAAAAATATGAGCAGAAGATCGGAATGTACGTAATCACGAGCTAAAGTTACGAGTACTGATCGCGATTCCCATAAGTATATCGCCATTTCTTGCTAGGCCTAATCTCTCTAGAATATGCACGATTTATACTACGATATCTGTGTCTAACTACAAAGTCGAGAATCTTCTCTTTATCTACAATATGAGAGAGCTTTGCAACTTGTTATTCAGATTAGTCCGCTTTACATTTCCCACTAGTGTCGTTGCTCGCCAGAAAGAAGATTGAGATATTACCGTCTGCGCTCCTTCATTTCCAGTGTCTGCTCACAACATATGAGCCTTTGCTCGCCCTCTATACGACTGTCAGATGCGGCTTTGAAATTGGAGCAAAACCCAAATAAGACTTATATACTAGAGGTCACCGCGTATTCATGAATCTCTGCATCCTTTCCTCATACTAAGTATATATAGAAAGAGAGAGTTGCTGTATCAGCACAGAGCACACCATCACTCGACACACCATCATCAACATGCTAATATATAAATATTTAACCTACTCCAAGCTATTATTAAAAACAACTTAAATATAATAGAGCACATAGTATATGATTATACCTAAACTCATTAAGATTTATATGCTTTCGTATATAATTACCGATAATTGGCTATAGGCTTTCCATCTGTGCATTCACCTTTGCTACACTCCCTAACTACCTGGTCAACTGAGGTAATCACATAATGAATCCGACGCATCCTTTACTTATCGAGGGGGATCGGGGAATCAGAATGACCCTATTATAGCTGATTTTTGATTTGATGCTGTCACCAGTGAAACACTAATCTGCCTAATCATGTAACATATTGTAAATATCTAATTCGACATTAATTTCTAATGCAACTAATATATATGGACAACACAATTACATGAAATATGCAGGCAAGCATAGACTTTTATATATATTAATGATAATAGTACTAATATAACAAAAATAATACAAAAAACATTTCAATATTGCATTATCATAACTATAATCCAAAATATATGTGTAGTGTATATTTATACCTAAAAATAATACATGAGTATTTAAAAATATCATAAAAAGTAATCCATTATATATCATTTCCATTTATCGCTCCTATATATACTTGGACCAGTATACATATATATATATTAATATATATATATATATTATAAGAAATATATAATATATATATTATATGTATATTATATAATATATATATATATAATATATATATATATAATTATATATATATAATATATATATATATATATATAATATATATATATATATAATATAATATATATATATATATTTATATATATATATATATATATATAATATAGTATACTAATAATATATATATATATATAATATATATATTATATTAATATATAAATATATACATTCAATAAGTTGTTTTATAGAGTATTTCTATCAGGACTCAAATGTAGTTTCTTAGCGATCTTCATCTTATATCTCAGACAAATCTTATATCTCCTCTCTTACCACATAATGTATTGATTAGACCACTCTATCGGCAATCTCACGCTAAGACCTTATTATAGTATACCTTCCCAAGGTAGGTAGAGCAATCATTGACGGAGTAGTGAATTATTCATATAACTACTGTCTCTCTGTTCCAAATTGTATAGAATTGATTGAAAGCAACTATACTTTAATAGATCCTATAGCCTGAATCGTTGTATTATACTATATATATCTCTCTCCTATCATAACACCCCCTACCCCCCAACTTGTATTTTTTAATAAGTACGAAAATGATAACTATGTATCCAGACCACTCTTTAGTTTCCTATATTTTATAAATCTCTATATTATATTTATTTTATGACTTATATAATTTCTACCTACTTTCTGACCTCTTCAAATATACTATTCCATCACTCTCTTATATTAAGATGACGGGCTATTCGTTAAGTATCCAACATAATATAACTTATGTATGCCATCTTTAATATATAGAAGAAAGAGCAGAGAACTAATAAAAAAAATAAACTAAAACATAGCTCATTTTCCAAATCCAATCATTCAAACAATAATAAATATAAATGGGAAAATAACTAACTATTTGGATATATAATCCATTATCCATAATAGATGCTCAAGTGAAATAAATCCACATAAGCATCATTATCAAAGTACACATATTCCCACTTACTCGTGTCGATGTATAACTTAGTCTCTCTCCTCAAGATTAACACCGTTCCTGTATTTAGAGTAATTATATGTAGTACTACAATTTCTTTAAGACCGAAGATATATCTTTTTTCTCACCACAACATATCAGATATTATGTATATATATTAGATCAGCTCGATATTTTAGTATAAGAGTAAGAAAAAAAGAAAATTATTAGAAACTCATTACATGCGTCTAAGTGCATTACTTAGACTCAACATCCGATTGACATATACATTAACGATAAATTGTGCTAGATATTTGATCGAATAAATATGAGAAAATCTGTCATTTCTAACACTGCTCAAAACATCTGGCATTATGCTTATCCGAAAACTGCCACACCTTCACCATTCAATACACTACATATTTATGCCAATACAATTATACAAATATGTAATACATATTTAGTCGAGAGGCTTATATTTAGTTATAATAAATATCCCCCCCTCTATCCCCCCCTAATAAAATAAATATATACATACATGTTTCTTTGCAAATATAATAACTATTTTAGTATATATATTAAATGAATGATAAAAAGTATATGAAATTTTTAAGTAAATAGTACAGGTTGAGTTAAAAAAAGACGTATGTAATATTATTATATACTTTAATATATTATATATATAATATATATATATATATATATATTATATATATATATATATTATATAATATATATATATATAGAAAATAGATATATATATAGACGGATATGTATAAAAGAATATAAAATAAAATGTATTAATACATAAATAAAAACATAACTTGCAATATCCATTGTAATAAATTCATGAGCCTAGGTGTGTAAATTCCACATATATATGCTCTCTCTCATATTACATCTACTCGCTCTCTACCTTATAGATTATATCTCTATAGAACTGGCTACGAACTCGAGTATACTTATTTTTATCAGATATCTAGTCTAGTGATAACCATAAATATTGAGACTATCCCTCTTTTCTAAAATAAAATAAAAGATAATTAATTAGCAAAACTAGTATATATAAACTATATTCACATAATAATATGATCCTTTACACTCTATCGTAATATACTAGATTTTTCTCGACTCATTATATATATACATTTATGTTTCAGGTGCATCCGGATGCGCCAATGCGTATTATTACTACATGTACTATATGAGCTTGATAGACTGTACTTGTGGGACCCTATTGTTATTTATTATCTCGGGAATATATATATATAAATGCTAATAGCTATTACAGGATATGTCTTATCAGCTCCACTTTTATAGAGGTCTCTTAGGGGGTTACTACGTAAAGGGTACGTAGACCACCTTTAAGCGACCTCTACCTCGAGCGGGAGTTAACTACAGAATTACTCGAACTGAGATGCTTTAGACTTTTATTACTTATCAGTTGGAAAATATGTGATCATACTTATCTATACCTAAACCCATTATTCACTTCTATCATATGCATAGAGCTACATTCGATCAAATAATTTTTATAAGTATAAATCAGATAGCTAAAACATTACAATGATATTTATAGATATAGATAGTCATGTATTCTCTCTAATATATAAAGAGTGGCAGACAAATCTTCGTATATATTGCAACATTGCCGTCATTGTCTAGATGTTATTACATTCTGCAATGAGAGTATGCGATCTTATGAAATCTGCTTATCTAACCTCTGATCGATCTATTGAGCTGTTTCTTATAGAGAATTATAGCATAGACTGAGTGTATAGTGGTGACTATAGTATATGAAAAGTGGTACAATCATAATAAACCTAGGAGATATATCTCCGAATACTAGGGAATCTTATCTCTTTAAAATTGTGGATGAATTTTAACGGCTTCATATAGAGCTGTGAGTATACAGAATAGAAAACTATTCTATGAAATATTTTCTATATCTGAGAGTATTGTATCTAGATTAATAGTATATATTAATTCTATTTCAATTATTTAGAAGATATTACTCCATAGTTTCATTCTCATACTACTATTTGCTAGTGTAACGAGGTATAAAACAATTAGTTCTGTCTTTTATATTCTATGCATACAATCTTTCATTATATAGCATGTCCAGTGCTTATAGGAGACGTATCAGATATATATTACAACCAATACATATCTACAATATAACATATATATTAATAATATATATACTATTATTATATATATATATATATATATATATATATATATATATATATATAATATTATATATATATATATATATATAATATATATAATATAATAATATATTATTATTAAATAGATATAATATATATATATATATAATATATATATATATTATATATATATATATATATACATACTATATTATAAAGATTTGGTACAGGAAGAATCTGATATTTTTTCTCTATATTGAGAGGGTGAGTGTAGCGACTATTACTCTAACTTAATAGCTACTACTCAGCGGCTACTATATCACGTAATCTCTATCCCGATTCAAGGTATTGTTGGAGGTGCCTATTATATATATTAATATATATTATATATTAATATATATTATATATATATTATATATTATATATATATATATAATATTATAAGTATTTTAACTCTCAATATATAGCTTATCACTAATATTAACTAATTGATTCATAAAAAAAATACGATACATAATATAATAATTAATTATTCATCTACACATCCACACACATAATAGTAATACTAATAATATATATTTATATATATATATATAATATTTATTAATATTATATATATATATATTAATATATATATATATAAATAATATATATTATATATTAATATATAATATATATATAATATATAATTATATATTAATAAATATTATATATATATTATATATAATTATATCAATATAATAATATATATAATATATTTAAGAATATATAATAATATATATGTATATATAGATATTATATATATAGCTATATATACTATATATATAAATATAAGTATACATACATACATACATATTTTATTTTATCTACTAAAACTTTTTTTTTATTCCCCTTGACAAAATCTTAAATTCGTAAGTCTATTTATTATATTCATACCTTTTAGATATACCCTATCGTGAGTACCCCCTCTCTCCTTACCGCGCTAGTAGTATTTCACTACTTAGTGGAAGGTGGTATCAAGGTTCTCGTTCTACCGATAAACTGTACTCGTAGCTCATCATCACTAGAAGGTACTCTGTATATAGATGCGTAATATTGCACGCGAATTTGTACGATATGAGCTCATTCAGACATTTCTATGAAGAGATGAGTCATACTCGACGCTTCTTTATGTCATGGATTCTCGGCTAGTTACATTGCAGAGTCTCTACTACATGTTCGCCAATAAGGGTGCTAAATATGTCTCAACTAGACTATTTGCCATGTCTATTCTTGAATTACATTATATCTACTGCAGTTTAAAAAAATTTTGGTTTAGAGTCGTAAGTGGAATTAATAATTAACTGATAAGTGAATATAAATTAAATCTTATCATTGAGTAAAGAATGTCATATAATAGTCTGAAAGTAGTATAATCATGATAATAATAATAATACACTCAAATTAATAAAATCATCAATGTGTTTGATTTTGAATTATGAGATCGATAAGAGTAATCGAGTACATAAAATATAATAATTATTTTAACCTTCTCTCTATTTCTTTTTAATAGAAAGCTTCAAGGAACGTACTTCATGTGTTTCTTGCCCCATACTTGTGAGTGAGATGAATGGAGCTACCGCTTGATTTATCTCTAAATATTAATAGAATTAATTATTATAATCGATCATGAAATTAATCTACATCCTGCATAGTTATACTTACTTCATAAAAGCATGAATTACAGTTAATTACTGAATAATACAATAATCCATTAATATATGTAATCGTTACTATCATCAATTGGTGAATATACAGACAGCAATATCATATACGAGATAAGAGAGATCCTTAGTAAAAACTCGAGCTGAATGAGCTATATCGTATATCATTCATATTTACTATTAGAGCCGTAATACTGACATAAACATATGGGAAGAGGTATATAAGTAATTGCTTTAATCTCTCATCTGTTTTTTCGGTAGGTCCTCTTCTCATTCTTGCTGCTGCCTCTTTTGCTAATTTTGACTTCAAACAAAATTTGCCCTAATTTGCTTTATTTTTTCTGTATGTAATGAGCTTGTCCCACAACAATACTTTGATGATGTTACTCGTCAATACCCTGCAGCGTCTATGCAGCGTCTTCGCCGAAGTTCTAACCACTCTACTTCATCCACGAGTACGAGACATCACAGCATAAGCACTGAAATTTCTTCTACCTTCACTTGAATCTTCTTACTTCCAGATTGGGTTTAGGAGTAGTATGCTATTTTCTACTACTTCCATACTCTAAATCACATCTCTATGTAGCACACAAATTCATGGTATCCTATACTCGGGTCAAAATTCCTTAAAATAATTGCTCTTCCTTTAAATATAGTAGATATCATATTTATTAGTTATTCGAATCGATGATAGAATCTAAAAAACCTTCGTAATTATTAATCATTAAGTTAATCACATTCTTGCTCTCAAACAAAACTCCTAAAGGTTCATTCATAGATATGCAAGTAAATTAATCAGTATATTTATTATATATTTTTTGTAGTATATATATATATTATATATATAATATATATAATAATGTAAACAATAAGATAGTACGGTAATGACAGTATGTCTACTATGATACACCTGTAAGCCTGGACGGAACTCCATCATTATCTTCTATAGAAAATATCTGCACTGGATAGACTGTAACTTATCCCCTTTATGTGATGAGCAGGCCTAATTTCTCTAATAATGGTGCATTCACGTCTTAAAACAATTAGCTTTACGTTCGCGCTGTTATTTACAATATAACTTAATAAGTATATCTTATATTTATCTGAGTCTTATACTATCTATTTCTAGTAGTTATTACTCTCATAATACACTTTTTGGTGGGACTCGGGGCTCACCTCTATATACGTGAGAACCTAATAATAATAGACATACTTCGGGCTTCAGTATTTTTCTACTATCTCTCATGTTATTGCATCCCTCCGTATAGAGCCGCGTATGACCGCTTCTCATATGTGATGACGACATTGCACGATTTCGAGATGCTGATCCTGTCGATCCGCGAGAGGAGTAGTAATTAGAATCTTACTTATACACATCCGTTTACCATTCTAACAACTCACTTCTTATCTACTTATCATATTTATCTATTATTTGGAGTATCAATTGCATATTAATCTCCTCCCCTTTAGTCTTCGATTATTATTAGGTTTAATTGGATTAGTATTATGTATGATATCTTTCATTTATTTCAGCAGTGTATCATAATGCAGCATCTTGCCTCCCCGAGCTCGTCCGTTACTTTGAGAGTATCTTTTGGTACGTGTCAATTTTGATATGCTTCCTGCTACATTGTGTGCAAAGTGGTATCTTCGGTATTTATCCAGCACGGACCTGCTTTCTCCGTCCCGGTAACTCTCCTCAACTATGCTGCGCTCCTCGACTCTGTTCACTCTCCTCCGCGCGTCATCTCCCTTACGCACAGGTGTAGATCGGCATCACCAGATTCTTCCTCGACTCTTGCATCATTCGTTTTTCCGCCATTCTTGTGCGCTCGTTAATGGGAAAGTGAAAAGTTTAATGGCGCGTCCGGTAAAAATCGTCTTCCTCCAGAAACTTCCGTTCGAACCCCTAAATTATGATCAGCCCTCCTCGCTATCTATGCTATATGTGGTGTCGAGCATCCTTTATGGACTATGGTTGGTTTGAAAATAAGATATATAAGTGAGAAAATGTTTATTGGTGAAATTTATATATATATAGATTATAATTATATATTTATATATATGACAAAAAAATGAGATATTTACTATCGATTATTATTTTGCAAAGACAACATAAAAAAATTAAATATCATCTTTTCATCAATAATTAAATTATAGAGAAAATCGATCTACTTGACAAACTTTATTAATTATTATTTATAATTATAATTACTAAATACTCCGCTTCTAATAAAATGAATAAAATGACTCAGATTAATGTATATGATGGTGATTGTACTTAACATTTAAATATAATAGGTAAGATTATTTATGAGCAATAATCATAATGTTATAAAGTCAAGGATCACTATTCTTTATATAAAATAAGGCGAGACTTTCCTTTCTATCGTCGAGCTATAAAAGTACATTGAATAAGTCTTACTCACCAACTAACAGATGTACTCGTACTATCCTACTGCCCCTACCATTACTCTCATCACTTATCTATTATCAACATACATTAAAAGATACGCATCTATGAGCTGTATTAATATTACTAACGTTACTACAACTGAGCCTGCATCGTATAGAGCACAATCATACTCACATGCACGCTACTACTTCTCACACAGTAACATGCAACAACAACATCTTTCTCAACACTCGAGCAAACAGTCTCACTTACATAACGAGTGTACCACAATAGATATCATGTTATGCACCAATATCATACTTATTCCCAATATCTCATCTGCCATAGTTTCTAATATTCGTAATTAATTATTGTCATTCATCATTCATTAAACTTTATATCATTAGAAATAAATGCATATATATATTACCTGCCATGCAGTTGGTGATAAAATATAAGGGCAACATGACTAAATATTAATATATTTATTCGGTCTTAATAGATTATATATTATAAAATCTATTATTTTTATTTTATAATTAATTATGGACTCTTACATACTATACAGATAAGAATAATCTTATGTAGAGGTGAGTAATACAATATATTAGTGATGAATGTTTAAATACTATATCGTATATATGTAAGTAAAATCGAATTGAATAGGTAGGATGATAGATAGATAGTATAGATAGATAGATAGATTAGTAAATAAATTAAAAAAGATGTATGTAAGTGAGATATAAACATATTTACAAATACTATAAAATTGAGTCGATCATACTAAATAACAAATGTCATTCTATAATGTAGTTAATTGATTGAGTCTTTTAGTTAATATTATTTATATTAATTAAATATATAATAATAAATAATATCAATTAAATATAGTAGTATAATTAGGCTCAGATCAGCTATTCTCCATATGTAAATGATATAAGTATATATTACTAGCATTATGAGAAATAACTTTATCCAATCAAATTTTCATTTGCCAACACTATATTATAAATAAAAATAAAAAAAATCAAAGACAATTTTTACTATTCTACTAACTATTTTGTTTCGATATATATGTTACTAAGTGTATAGAGTATTTAATTATCCTATGAGTGATAAACTATAAGAAAAACGTATTAAGTATTAATGCTACGTCAGTCTCGACGCCTGCGATTCTACAGATATATTCGATGACACTAGATACATATCTTAGGACATGTAGAGCTAGATGCAGACACTGACAAGACTAGTAGCGTACAGCTCACGCGAGCCTATTAAGACACGACACGTAGATGTACAGACAATCATCTCATATACCTAATAATATACTAATTTATGTATACACAAATTTACTGAAAATAAATAATTAATAAACATAAAGTAATCAAAAAAAATAGATAAACATTGTACTAAAGGCTCTTATAACTTAGTATATAATTAACTTGAGTCGAATAACATACTACGATACTTATTTTTGAAAATATAAAATGAAAGATAAATATTTACTAACAGATAACTCATTCAATATGAACTAAACAACGTACTATATATGTATTTTTCCTTATTACCTCATTAAGTTTTTTATCTCCATGTTTCTTTCTTTTATTCTTTTTCTACTTTTATATTCATAATTTTATACTTGTTTATGAAAATAACATGTTTTTTTATTTATATTATCAATTCTTTGATGGACTCAGAATTAGTACCTAGTATCTATAATTTTTAAACAGCAGAAACTTATTCTTAATGACTAAATCTAACTTTGAAAATAAGATTAACGAGTGTTCAATATCAGATGAGATAATATGTAAAAAACAATCAGTTGACTAACTCTAAGACATTACGTAATATATTTAATATTATTAATAATATAAATAATGAATAAATACTAATAATATAATAATAATCTATATTTCTTATAAATAGTAATTTAAGAAATAATATATATAAACAAAATAAAATTTTAGGAATATATATATAAAAAATAAGAATAAAAAATTATAATAATTAAAGAAAAAAAATAATAATATTGACTATTTATAATAAGTATGATTCAACGGGGAAATTCCTAACCGGATGACTTTAAGAAATAAGTAAATATAATGTGACCAGTATTGCAAATATATTTAAAAAAACAAAATAAATATAAGAACAAACCCAAAATTAAAAATAGTAAGCTTATGTAGAAGTATTAAAATTAAGAAGATATAAAAAACCTATGTGAGAAGTAACTTTAAAAACCCCCAAGGATATATATACTTACTGGGTCAAAGAAGTTTTTTATTTTTTGTTTTTTATTTAGTCATTACAAAGTTTTTCCCACAATTATAGCTGATATATACTACTACTATTTACATCATATACTATGAAAAGTTTGGCATAGATCCTCACTCATTTCTCCACTACCTCTGGCATGTTGTTTTTTTCATATCTCAACTTAGCGGTACCGGACTTTGTCCCTCCAACATCGTCATTTATTTGTTCTTTTATACAATATTACCTGATCGCGTCTAGTGCTTCCTGCACTAACTTTATGAGTACGCAAGGTGGCGTCAAGGAGTAATAGTGGAGAGGAAATCTGATTTTATTCCTATTGATTATACACAATTGTAAGTTAGCGAGTCTGAGTAACGAAATTATGAGTGTGAGTGTATGTTCCTTGTATCACTCCAACTAATCGTTACCACACAACCTGTTCCTGTATATAATTATGCGCGTCGTGTGTAGCGCAAGTGTATAGTATACTATATTATATTATATATATATATAATATTTATATATATATTATTAATATATATATTATATATATTATATATTATAATATAATATATAATATATTAATATATATATATATAATATATATATATATATATACTATTATATATATATATATATATTAATATATATATATATTAATATATATATTATATAGCTATAATTATAATATATATATATATATATATATTATATTATATATATATATTATATATATATATATATATATACACGACTTATATCGACACACTACAGTGAATGCACAATGTGAAGGTTATTATATTAGGATAATAATTATTAGCCTATATCTAAACACTTCTTAGTAATATATTTTTACCCTCCTTTAGATACATACACATAACATATACTAACCAACCCTAAATCTCAAAACTATACATATGTATTAAAATTATATATATGCTTTATAGTCATATTTTTTAATTAGTTTTTTATAATGTTAATTAATTAAATTTTTATAACTTTTATTTCTTATATTACAAAATATATATGATAAACAGTATATTTATTTTTAGTGAGAATATATTAACGTCCCTTTTTGATTTTATAGACTTATCTTATGGTATTTTCCTGGGAAGTCACTCATCTATTCTATTGTTTGAACGTCGTACTATATCGTATAAAGTGGTATCATCGGTCGACATCAAAGCTATTGATGTAGGAGATTGCGATCTTATTAGTTATTTTTTTATAACGGACGATAGGGAGTCTAATTAAGATATATAGGAAAATATAACGTCGTGAATCCGATGATGTGTATCTTATATGCTATCTGGTTATTCATCTGATCGAATTAGTCTCGACTTAATTATACACTGTCATATTATCTGATATGATGTGTGAGAGCTCTATACACCCTTTTCAAAGACTGTTTTTTATTTTATTCTTTTACTAACTATGTTTATTCGTAATTATTTCTCGACGCTATTCAGTAGATGCATATTCAAATATAAAGTGTGTAAGAAACACATTTCAGTAGCGGCAAATCCCTAATTTCTCTTTCTATACGGGTATATGATATCTCGAGTCTCGCGAGGCCACTTGTCCTCTCAAATGGCCCTGAGTATCTGAGTGAGAGAGAGCACACGCGAAAGTATCGTTTGAATCTTGTTGCTGTTTCTTCGTGAAAATGAGATCGTGCTACTTACATCTGTAATAACTGACTTTCTGCCTCTCTATGCCATATGTATATTCTCTTTTTATATATTTTATATATTTGTATGAACATGACAGTTGAACACATTTAGTACCTTCAGTAAAAAGCTTTTCTAATTTGATATTTTTTTTCTAACCGAACAGGTGAAAAGCCTTACGAATGCAGTTGGGAAGGATGTTCATGGCGATTTGCCCGTTCGGATGAGCTCACTCGGCATTTTCGTAAACATACTGGTGACAAGCCTTTCAAATGTCAATTATGCCAGAGATCATTCTCAAGATCTGATCATTTGTCACTCCATATGAAGAGACATTGAGGAGAAATCTGTACGTGAATTGCCCTGAATTAGTGAAGGGCTGGTAATAAAAGACTTCAATGAACAATAGTATTTTCTAAAGAAACTTTCTTCTGCCTTACAGTATTGGCCAATATAAGCAGGAACACAAAACGCAGGGTAAAAAATTTGAAAAGTAAGGTATTAATTTTTCCCGCATTCACCAAATAATGAACAAAATACCAACAGCGATTCGCTCTTTCTTCATTAGGAAAGCTGTCCACATATCGCAACTTTTTATTCAACGTAAATAATGTTATTTAAGATGCTCAGCTTTTCTATAATAAAGTACCTTTCCACACACATACTGTAGATAATATATATATATATATGATATATATATATATATAATATATATATATAATATATATATATATATATATATATATATATATATAGTATATATATAATTATATATATTATATTTATATAATATAATATATATATAAATAGAATATATTATATATAAATATAATATATATATATATTATATATATATATATAAAATATATATTATAATTAGTATATATATATATATATAATATATTATATTAATAATTATATTATAGTATATTAATACCACAAGATTAAGTTACTCTGTATTCTAAAAATAAAGTTCTCCAACTATTGTTGTTTAGAGGGATAATTAGTTAATAAGGATTCTAACATAGCAGCTTTCGCTCTTCTCGAATCAGGATTGTAGAATAGGCTATTTTTTATAAATTTCAACAATAATATATAATAATATATATATATATATAAATATATATATTATATATATAAATATATAATTATATATAATATATAACTATATAGTATATATAGTATATATAGTTATATACAATTAATATACTTCCTCTTGTACTTAATCAACCTACATTTTAATTTATACGATCTATTCTTGGAAGCTATTGCGAGGCATTATCCTTAATCCTTGAGTATATTAATATATATATATT